>JAPQLA010000002.1:10124537-10151344 GCA_029822935.1 Naso vlamingii | reverse complement strand
TTACCTGCAGTGGAAGTGTGTAGTCTTCTGCCCATAGAATTGACACCCAACTGTGCCGCAGTCCTCAGTGGCACGAAATCTCTGAAAACCATCGTTGATCAGCTGAGCATTCTTTTTATGAAAGTTTTCATGGGTCATGACATCTGAGGTGCTGGTGTACACCTTGCTGCAGCCCACCTGCAAAGCAAACACAAGGCATTGCAATTTAAAAAAAAAAGAAAAAAAAGATCTGGGCCTGCAGCAGACACGAGAGTTTCAGTATGCAAGAATGGTTTCAAAAAAACCAACTTCTAAAGACACAGTGCCTTAAAGAGACGAGATCTACTATACAGGCTATAGAGACAGGAGATCAGTGTGGTTAAGAAAATGCTAGTGGCCTAGAAATAAGTGGAAGAAAGTTGTTGTCACACGTTCACTATTTAATCTTTGGTAGTGCACTTCAGAGAGGTACAACTTTCAAGTCAAACTTGTTAGATGGAAACTAACATGACTTTGTGACAACTGGAAAAAGAGAAAAGTGACTGGAAATAACAGTGGCCAAATTAGGCAGCTGAAACTGTACTACCTTCCTGGCAAAGCTGCCTTTTAGAAAATGAAATTCATATTTGGAGAGAGATAATGCAGTCACCACAAACTTACTGTAACTCTGAGAACAAAGTAAAAAGTTGGAGGGGGCAGAGGAAAGCAGAGGGGAGAAAGATGACTGTCTTGGTCTTTAGTTTAAAATGTTCTGGTACTCAGGAGTCCTCAGAGCCAACAGAGGGGGAAAAAACAGGTAATGTTTGAATTAAAAGCAGCAATTGTATATCATCCCTGGCACTTTTCACCCGTACAAACGGGGCAACTTCTCCATATTGAGTCAAACAATGAAAAAAATGCCTCTCTGTTTTTTTCTCCCCTAAATCAAGAGAGCCGATGCCAACATCTGCAGGTTCTCAGGGACTTTTAAAACAAGGACTGAAATGTCCTAATAACAATTACGCCGTTAGAGGGGTTTAAAAAAGAATATATCTCAAGCCATCCTCCGCTGCGCTGCTGCCCTGCCGGCGAGAAAGCTCTCAGCACAATGACACATTGAAAATAAGCAGATGTAAAAAAATTAAACAAATCCAGAAGGGGGAATAATCTTCACCTAGCTGCTTGGTACTAAAAGATGAAAAATGTGTAGTTTATATAAACACCTAACTGAATTTTATCCATGCCAATTAAGGAGCGAGAGAGCGACGAGGTGTAGAGGAAGCACCAGCAGCCTCACGTGTATTCATCCTTTTTCAATTTTCTTTTATTTACTTAAGGACACGTTTTGTTAAACTGTTCTTGCAAGACACCTTGTTGTTAATGAAAAAAGTGTGAGCTGTGTGACTCTTAAACATCCTGAAGTCGTTTGTGTCTTTTAAAGGGCCGGACTTTCCAGATCTGGGCATCACATCTATATCACGGTGCCCTGCAACTCTTTTTTTTTTTTTTTTAATAATCTTCCATACGTTATTATAAACTGTCCAGAAAAGATGTCGCTGCTGTGGAAAAGGTGTTTTCAGGTTCTATAATGGATCAGAACCAGGCTTAAGGGTCTATATAGAGTGTGTGTGATCTGGTTTACTGACAACCACATGTGTTGTGTGGCTCCGGAATGTAAATTGAATGATGAATTATGCATTCACCTCCAATATTATAAATCACAATTTTTATCAACATAGGTGAGTTGTGGGTTATTTGTACTGTATGTGATAAACATGTTTCGCCATATTTGCAGATATTTCTCTGTTATTTTATGTGTGCATGTGCCTTTGTGTGTATGCATGCCCCATGTGCATGTTTTTGGGTTTATTTTGAGTACATATGTAGGTGGAGGAGGATATGTGGGTCTGTGTGGTGTACCTGCATGCAGTGGTAATGGGTGCTTTTTCCATTAAGGTGGCAGCCATGGTAGTAGACACTGCAGTCGTCCAGAGGGCTGAAGCGCATGAAGCCATGCTGCAGGGAGTTGTCCCTCTTCTTGTGCATGTTGTAGTGCCTGATTACATCCTGCTTACTGGTGAACCTCTGCAAGAGTGGAGAGGGGAAATGTACGGCAACAGGTTGGTGTTTATTTAAACCAGTCACAGAATCAGCAACAAGTCACTTTATCTCTGAGGAAGCAGCTGCATCATGCAGGAGCCAATTGGCAGGTGGGGAAGGCTGTGCATACTGCAATGGAGGGGGCCAGGATGCCTTTAAAGATGACGGGTTCTGTGCTTATTGATTTACTTTGCATATCTCAAAGTTCTGCCCTATCCAAATGTGGCACCAAAGCCCTGGGACTTTCTGAGCATGGGAAAGGCATCCACATGGAACAGAAAGACTGTTCCCCATACACCCACTGTCTCTGCATTACGCTTCCCCTTTCACCAAAATGTATTTTTTTAATTAAGATGAATCAATTGACATGCAAGATCACAGTTCTGATGTTTCTAGCTCTGGAAAAACTATGTTCCATGCAGATGGTTTCTCAGACGTGCACAGGGGAAAACAGAAGACAACAGAAAACAAGCAAACAAACAAGCCAACCAAAAAACGTTTTCCCTTTCAATTCGCCGAGATATGATTCCATTTTTAATTAAAGCATTATAACTCGCTTTTGGTGAAGGCTTCGCCTGTAATAATGAGTGAATATGCAAAGAGACCCACCTTCTAAAATTACAAAATAATTAAATAAATAAATAAAACAACCCCTCCCACACCCAGGAATCAGGAGGGGAAACAGAAAAATCACTCCACAGAGACTTGCAGCAACCAAATCTGCTGTAATTGGGCTTAAGCTGATGTTACAGAAACTGTAACGGGAGATGCGCAAATCAATGAGACAGTTTCTGTCTTCAATCCATATTTATCTGCAGTTGAGGGAAAAACATCAGAAAGAACTATTCTAAAAAGACACTAATTGCTGTACAAAGTAGGGTAATTGCTTTGTGTCATGTGTTCCACTTGCGCACAAGTAAAAAGCAAAGATCTCACACAGCTGCTCATTCCCTTGCTCTTGGCCTGTTTCCCACTGCATATTTCTGAGATGTTTGACTCCTGCAGGAGCAAACACTTCATTAGGATTTTTAATCCAGCTGATAAATACCTCGGATTCGTCGCTTTTTTGAATAATTTTCCTGTAAAAATGGGGAGCTTAGTTCTGGGCTTCAGGCTTTCTGGTATCTAATGTTTAATGATGACTAGAAGATAAGTTGAACTGCGGTCATGGTACATTCGATCCATCAAGCCGTCCAAAATAGGCCATGGAGAGAGCTGACTGGGAAAAAGATCTCATTTTCAGTTGAGTGGTGATGAAGGTTGGGAGCCACTTGCTACATTTATTTTAGGATTCCCACTAGTGTGGCAAGATGCACACTCTCCCTCATGTACAAGCCCATGAAAGGAGAATGTTAAGACTCAGCCAATCGCCCCGAGGCTGGCAGTGGGATAATATTCCAGGAGAGTGTGTCATGTAACATTTCATGAGTTATCGCTTCGAAAGGGGCTGCTCATCACTGCCTGCTTGTTTTTTTCAGGGTATTGACATCCCCGAGAGCTGGATTCCAAAGCATATCCGTGTTTCCACCCAATGCAAAAGCAACAGAGAAATGTGGACCTGACCGTGGAAATTGCCATGATAACCTGAACTAACACTCTAAATAATGACATGAAATGATTTTCCTTTGTATTCCTCCAAGAATGTGTCCCATCAGAGTGTGAAGTGGGATTCATGCAGAAAATTAAAGCTTGGATCTGTAATGCTTTTCACCACATAAACAATATTTATCGAGCGTTAATCTCTCTTGATCAGGAGCAGACAAAGGAGATTACATCTGAAGATGGCTTAATTCAGAAAATTGTTAGGAAAGGAAGGAAAACACACACAGCTCTGGATGTGCATGGATTTTTGACATCTTTGACAAATCTTCCTGTGTTTGTCTAACTCTCTCAGGCCATATGCTACAGCAAACACAAGGCCTGTATTATGATCTGCTCTGTGTTTTTTCTCCTTCCTGTGCCATACATGACAACTCCTGGGACCAGCACTAGATTAATAACGTGAAAGGGGATTAAAGGCAGGCCCCAAGTCAGTGGCAGATGTCTTTAGAAAAAAAGAACACAATGATGAAAAAGAACCATATTTCAAGCATATTTACAATTAACCCTTGTGATAAAAGGCCAACTGTCAAAGACCAACTGTGCCAGGAAGACGCCTGCAAACTGAACAGATGTAAACACCCACTGCCTGTTCGGGAAAGCAAAGGCCAACAAACTTTTCATGTAAGTAGACTTTGGCTGGGTGTGACGATGACACATCATGATGTTTGTCTATTCGAGGATTAACACATCCCCTTTGTCTTGTCCTGAACAAATGCGTAGCTTTAAGCCACCTAACCTTGTGAGAAGTAATAAATGAAACCCAAGTGCTGACACGTTTAACCAGTGATCACATTTTGTTCTTATTTTTCTTATTGCGTCAGAACATGTGAAACACTGGAGTTTTATCGAAGTTTACAGCATACGTAACAAAATGTAAAATGTGCATTTGGCTGATGCTCAGAGAAGTATTAAAATACTCACGCTCACCTGGTAGTTACACTCAGGGTCCATGCAGTGGTAATGCTCTCTGTACTGGTAGGCACAGTGCACATGTCCACAGTGTTGACTTCCAGAGAACCTGAAAACCAAGCAGCAGTGAATTTAAACAACCAGAGCCTGTCGCACAGAGAGCAGTCACATGGATGAAAAAGCTGAATGACAAAGCAGCTCGGAAAGATGTTAATGTCATTCAAAATTAATCAACAACAAATCAAGAATGATGAGTACAAAAGGGATCTCAAATACCAGAAACAGCACGAATAAAAAAGGTGAAGGAGTTTTCAAAGGCATTATGCTTGTCTAACCTTCAAAGTAATGCAGCTCACACCTTCAAACTGACTCCTGCTTTCCACACTGCTGCAACAATTTACCCGTCTGTCACACCAATTTCAGCCAAATTAGCTCCATTTATTTCCAAAGCAGCCGTAAGAGACACTTATTACACTGAAACCCTTTCCCTCGACACGCATACGCACACACACTCAAGGATCGGGAACCCCATGACTACTTTATTTCTCAACGCTGTGAAAACCCTTGTCAAATCAATGCACAGTTCTTTCAGGTTAACCACAGTTTTACTCTGCGAGGAAAAGGGTCAGGTATCCTGAGATGCAGGAGCTGCTCTGTCTCCTTTTTAACCCGAACCTTTTTACTCGCTCATTTGGAATCCAAAAAAACTGATTTCAGTCTGGCACTGGTTAATAAAAAAAGGCTGCTACTTGCTACAGTACAGCCACTTTTACGGTGGTGATTATAAGCCTGAAGATGATGACTGTTAAAATCCTCCAATTACCAGTGAAAACACACAAATAAACATTTGCACTGCTGCTGCCAAGAGCTCCATCTGCTAGTGCAGAGGAGAGGGGGAAAAGGGGGCTAAGTAATATTTTTTCCATCTCTCTTTCGTTTTTTTCCTTGTTAGGATTATCCCAGAGCTGCATTTACAGATCACTTTGCTGAGTTCATTAAGCTAATTGAACGGCATATCCACTACTCTTTTTAAGTTGGCTGTGTGAGTGTATGTGTGTGTGTCTGGAAAATGGTGATGGAAGTATAGGGGACTTGGGGAAGGTTTGATGGCTCTTTTAGAGAGGACAAAACCAGGAATCGGACTACACGTGTGCACACCATAAAGCCCACATATGTCCCAAACGTGAGCGTGTCCTATACTCCTCTTTCAAATACATACACATACACGCACATTTACACTCATGAACACACAAAGCCCCCCCATCCCCCTGAGATTATGGCCCACCCCTCTGCTCATTGCCCAGCTGTATCACTTTGCCTCTGGACAATTCCCACTTGCCGCGTCAGGGGGCCTAATGGGCCGCTGCTATTCAGCAGCAGATTAAATATTAATATCGCCACGATACAGAGATTGCAGCGCATCTCCAGTTACAATAGAGATACACAGATCAAAGTGCCGAGGCAATAGTGGGTGCATGAAAGCATTTAAAGAGTGAAAACTGCAACTAAACAGTACGAGGGAAGCTCTTTAAAACATCAAACTATAGTGAGCCGAGAAGATGAAGAACTTTTTTCTCTTTTCACAAGAATTGAGTATGAACACATTTACAAAGCCGGTTTTTAGTAGTAGTGTGCACTCATTAGCCCTGGCTCCAAAGAGGACCCTCCCCCGCTTCTACCTCCCCTCTCGGTGCTACATTTGCCCTTTTTATGAGCCCTCCTTTTCCATTTTTTTCCTCCCTCCTCTTCTATCCTCTCTCTTTTTTTTCCCAACCCCAACACGGAAATTGAAACTGTATCTGGGCTTATCTGCAGCCTCCCCGTGCATCAACTGCCGAGATGTTTAGACAAATTTTATGCATTATGCAGCGCAAATATCAAAACAGTTCTTGGCAGTGCCAGCAGAAGCCTCATTAAAAATTCCTTAATTAAATCTTCTTGCAAAATGTAATCAGTCCAAGGAAGGGGTTTTTGTGTGTGTGTGTGTGTGTGTGTGTGTGCAGAGGAGGATGCATGTGTATGTGTGCGCGTCTGTCAGTGCCAAGGCTTTGATTTGTGCCCTTCATGTTATGGCTTGGAGAAGTAATCATTAACGCCAAAGCCACTTTGGCTTTTCAAATGCTGTTTTTCTCTCTTTTTAAATGGAATAAACAAACAAGTGATAATCACCTTTCTAGTGTAGGCTCAAAATGAATCCAGAATGGGGGACATTGTTCTGTGTCCATTGAAACACAAGATACCTCCCCTCCCCTGATGTTTTTGTCTTTGTCGGTGTAAATGACTGACTTTTTTACATCAGTCCATTCCTCGTGTGTTCAACAATACACGGCAGAACTCAGGTAAACGCGGCCTGAGCTCATATCCTCTCCGTGTCAGTTAACAGCTAACTGTACAGAGTTGCACAGAATTATGTTCTCAGTGTTTTAGTGTTATACACACCATGAGTATTCATTCAGCCAGTTACAGTAAGCTACCATCAAACCATTTCACTTTCATTACCCCTCATCCTTCTACTTCCCCTCAGCACATAAATTGCAGTCTTTTCTTAATCAATTTACTGCACACAGAACATTCTCATACCAATCTACGATGTAGTTACATCACTAAATAAAACACACCATCAGAGGAAGAAAAAAGCTTCATCTCTGTTTTGGGTATATTTTTTCATTGGTGTAGCACATTGAGGGATTTGCATACCTGGCAATATATTTCTGGTAGAGGTTGATGTCATCGCTGGCGGGTTTATCTGGTGGCAGGCCATTTCTAATGCAACAACAAACACAAAAGAGACAGGATTAATGCAGAGGTTGGGCCTGTTGTTAATAAAAACAAACTGACACAATATTTACTTACAAGCCGCTCCCAAACTTCGGACTATCAATATACATTTTCTTGTGGCACAACAGCATTTTCATGTGCTGTATGAATCAGGGATGGAAGGTGCACACTTTGATGCATGGTCTCCCAACCAATGAAAGGCAAAATGCAGGAGCAAGGGGACATTAATCTTTTATGGGGGTATTTTGGTGAGTGCTCATATGCAAAACTGGATAATGGGAACGTGGAAGAAAAGCCCTGAAAAGGTATTTTCTGATAATCTCCAAGGGCCTTGGCTCTAACACTTATGTCATGTTGTCTCCAATCAGTCTGGACTCAAAGATGTAAGACAACACTGCAGCTTCAAAAGCATATGGATCAAGCTCATCAACTTAGTACCTGTTTCAACTCAATCAGATTCAGTTCAAAAAACGAAATCAAGAGGAATTCATCACATCAAAGGTGTCCTTAAGAACGCTTTGGGCTTCTTGTCACCTGTGATGTGATCCCCTTCCTGTAGCAGGTAGCAGTACTGTCTGTAGAATGACAGTCATAATACAGTATTGGTTCTGCTTGCTCCCTTTCAGAAATGGCATTTAGCTCCATGTGAGCAGCTCCACGCGGGGGATGACCTGAGGTTAATCTGGCCCAGAGGGGAGGATGCACTGCCAGACATTCTCCGTAGCACCCCCTCTCCTCCCTGTATACAAGCACCAGACTGGGTCAGTTAGCCAAGCTTGCAGCTCCACTGAGCCCCAACCTGACAAAGGCCAAAGCCTGAGGGAGAGGTGCCTGAGGGCTCTTGAACAGTGTCTTTGATAGGTCCTGACTAACTAGAGACAAGGTCAAAACCAATCAAACAGACTCTGGGAGCTGTTTCCTACTGGTAGTGCATACGACTGTAGGCTAGTTCCCCAAACCCCTCGTTTGCTTCCTTTAAAGTGCACTCGTCAGGCAGTGTAGAGTCGGCCCCTGTGACTCGCCGGGAGGTTAGTCATGGCTCCAAAGTAATTAAAGGGAGAGTTGTTACACCCTAGCCAAACGAAAGAAGTCAGTCACTTTGCGATGACTGTGCTAAATCAGTCTCCACGGAGTGCTACAGCGAGTAAACACTTCATGTGCCTTCGCTACTCATCATGTCGTGGATCTATTGGGCGCTATGCGCTATTTTACGCCACACTCCTGTTTGCTGATGTGGAGGTAGCAATTACCTTTGCGTTCGGCTAACTGACTCACAGTAGCAGTTAAGTGTATGGGAGTTTCACATTAGCTCCAAGGTGTTTCCACTGGAACTTATAATCTTTTCAATCCACCAGTGAGCTTTAAAGTGGAATTTTTATGACAAGTTATGTAATTTAAGAGCTGATTTGTGATCTTTAAGAGGCATGCATTGTTTTAGTACAAACGGCTAATGCAGTGTCTTACACACTATTTTTGTCAATACTTACCAATCCTGCTTAGTTATCAATAATGGATGAGAAGCAATGTGATGCATGCAATTGCCCTCCGCCCCCACCCCCAAGTTCTGTTACTTTTATTAACCATTTGTCAACTCTGCCGAGGAAGTTTCTTCAGTTTGTTGTGTTTGTTATTCTTCTTGTTAGTTGAATATCTCATAATGTACTCAACAGACATTAATTACACAAGGCAAGGGCCAGGAAATAATTCATCCATTTTTTGGTGCAGACAGCATGTCTGCAGCAATATATTTTTTTTTAAACTTTTCTTGCTGGTCACTGCTAGATCCATGGCCAAAAACCAATTTACCGATTTGTTTTAGGCATGTGCGAAAATGCAACACTTGAATATAATTGGTTGGGATCTGACCTACGTACATGCTAGGTACCAATGGAGCAAAAGTTATGAAATGTGCAAAAAAATGTTCTTCTTGGTTCCCCTTGGTCAAACAACTAACAGTCACTATTCCGCCTTCATATTAAATACAATCTGCACAAAATCTGACAGCGTTAACAAATATTGAACTGCTAAGATTACATGGCATTATCCCTAAATAGTACTAGAACAACATAATAAATAAAAAGACTCAATAATAATTTTACAAAATTCTTCATGTAAAAAACTTTAATTCTCCTGAATAGGATTTAAGTATTCTCTATAAAAATTTAAAATATCTCTATTTCTATTTTGATGCAGCTCTCTAAGTTGCTTTCTAGTTTCATATTATGATGTTTAAGAGGACTTACTTAACAGAGGACACAGTGCCTGTGGTGATGGAGTCAGTCTTGGAAAAGCTAGACTTTAGGTAGTCAGAGGTGTTGAAGCTTATGTGCCCCGTCTGGTCCATTGTGAGCCCTGGAGCTATGCTGGCCCCAGCTGCGGCTACTGTGGGGACCCCAGGAGCTCCTGGGTTCCCTGGCGCTGTCGCAAGGACATTGGGCATCAGCGAGGGATCGGGATTTCCTGGCATTAGCTTCTGAATTGTTCTGATGTCATACTTCGAAGGGCGGCCCACTTTCCCAGTCTTAAAGGCGATGGCACCGCCCATGTCAGGGTTGCCCTCACCAGGCTTGAAGAGGTGCAGAAACTTGACATTTTCCAAGTCATACTTGGAGGGCCGCTTGTAGGCATTACCGTTTTGCTGCTGTAGGCTCTCACCCATTTTCAGCTTCTGAATAAAGAAGTCATACTTGGAGGCTCGGGATGCCATGTTCTGGATGTGAGAGGGATTTGGTGGCTGAGAAGTTCCCAGCTGAGGTCCTCCTGGCGGTTTGTGGTCCAGGCTGGAGGGGTAGATCTGTGCCTCAGCCCCTGGGAGGCACCCCGAGGTCTGAAGCATGGTAGCGCTCTTGTCTTGGGCCAGTTTTGAGTTGAGGTCGTCTGGTTTGGGTGGGGAAGCATGCATGGGCCAAGGTAAGGTCTCGCCGGCTTTTAGCTTGCGGATGTACTCTTCGTACTTGGAGAAGCGGGCGCGCCGTGAGGCCTCCTCACTGCTGAGGGATGAGGGGTCTGAGGTAGCGGCTTTGAGCTTCTCAAAGCTGATCTTCTTGGTCAGCTCATCCCTTACCTGCTGGTCATCATAACCGAACATTCCCAAAAATTCATTCATGGTGTTGGCTGCATAGTCTCTCAGGGCAGATGCTTCTCCTGCATAGAGAAAAAGAACGGTGAGCTGCTTTGTAAGATGTATGTATCATATGACTGTCTTCAGATTTTTTCTTTTAGAACTGCCTCCATTAAAATTTCAATCTTTTTAAAGTAGTTAGACTCCCTCATTGGTGATCAGAGGCATGGCTGTAAATGAACCTTTACTTGCTTAAAGAACATTTGTTAGTATTTGTTTGTTTTTTTAATTTGAGTAGTAGAACTAATTTGATCTATTGCTCAATACGTGTTAATCTGTGGCCAAAATGAGTCACTCAGTCAGTCCAACAAATGGTCCTTCAAGTGGCTTCATATTGACGGATGTTCAGGAGACAAAGTTAAACAGTAATGCAATGCTTTAACACTACTACTACTACTACCAATAATAATAATAATAATAATAATAATAAAGACTAAATTTAAAAGTTTATTTTGTTTTGTATAAAATGCATTAGATACATATAGGCTAATCTGGCAGAGCCTAGAATTGGTCTAGAATTGGTGTGATGCTGTTTTCTTGTTCTTTAGGAACCGTAGTAAATTAAACAACAGGAAAAGTGATTCTGCACTGCAAGCAACAACAACATCTGTTCATGTCTGTGTATTCTTAGTGTCTACAAACAAGCAGTCAGAGCAATGCTCTTCCTGTTTTGGTTGCACCATAAGACAGTCCTGCAGAACTTGCAGATACTGTCCCCAAAGACACACTGAACAAACAAACCTTTTTCTAATTTTCTATGCTCATATGCTATGCATTCAAAATAGCAGTAATTTGATATTTGATTACAAAACTAGTCTATAAATAAAAGCATGAAATATTATTTACCACATAAAGAGACCATATGAGAGACAAAAATATATCGAAAAAAAAATGCTTACACAACTTCTTGGAGATAAATGACACCATCAGTGAATTTTCCCCCAAATTTTTACATGATGACTAATGGTAAACTTAAAAAAAAAAAAAAAAAAAAAAAAAACGAAAAAATTACGGAATCCCAAATACTATCTGCCGAGAAATCAATACATGGTAAATGCAATTCATAAAATCCCCGGTGAATCTCAGAGTAAGATATGTGAAAATAAGATGATGATTATTGTGTCACCTTCAATACCGAAAAGAACAAATCCTTTCCACCTTTCCTCTTTTTACACATTTGAGAACTGAAACATCACTTTCATTTTAAGAGTCCATTAAATTTGACAACTTCCCCAAGGACATAGGCGAAATATAGTCAATGTATAGTTTAATTGCATTATGTGGAGATTAATTCTGGCCCATTAACTTTCATCCAGGTTAGTGCAAGGGGTCAGAGAGTGGGGAAAAGGGAAAAATGATTTGGCCTGAAAGCAATGGAGGGACAAAGTTCTGCATAGAGAAGAAGATCACGGACAGAGAGAAACAGGTACAGAGAAAGTATGTGTGACAGAGAAATAAAGACAAAAATAAAGAGAGAGGACTTGTGAGGCAACCTTCCCTCACACAGTTGTGTTTGCAGATGAAACTCAGCTTTATCAGCTTGCATGTTAGGCAGGATACAAGAACACACACATGCTAGTAATGCAGCAGATGACAAATTCACCTGGGTCATGTAAAAGTGTTGGCCCTCTTAATTCATCCTTGGCACAGTCACAGGACCAGGGTCCAAAACCTTTTTTTAAAATTTTGTTTTATTGGTTTTTTTCATCACCAGAGCACAGATGGACTTGCGTGAGGTGATACCCCTGACAACCCGGGTAATTAATACACAAATATTTCTTCTCTTGTCTCAGATTTCGTAGTTATTGCTAAATCAGTTGCTGTGCCCTGCTTTTCACATCTCCTGCGTAGCATGTAAAATAATCCCTAAATTTCCATTCACTGAGTTGGGGTTGCTCTTCTGCACAGTGGATCAGCATGAAAGAGTATCTGGTGGATCGAAAGGGCATGAAAAATTTAAGAGAAATGGATCAGGTATTTGAGAGGAAATATTGCCACAGATCGTTCTATCAACCTATCCATGTTTTCACATGTACTGAAACCACAGCGACATAGTGTATATACAAATATCTACTGCTGGGTGGTATCAAACTTATTCCATACTTATTTTTTTGTTTTTTTGTGTTTGAGCTGGGAAACTGACAACAGTATACAGCATAATGAGACGAATGGAAAAACATCTAAACATGTCAATTTTAAATTTAATTTGTCGGAACATACTTCTCACTTGATTGAGGTGTTGATAACATTAGAGCTCAGCTGGATTTTACTGCTACTGTATTTATGAGGACATCTCAGGTCACAGTATATCATATAGCTCTAAAGTTAGGGCAGGCCCGCCCACATCAGTATAAGTGGGAAAGTGAAACTACAGTTTACTGAGTGAGAAATGATATTTAAAAAGAGGAGGGTACAATAAACATCACTGGATGAGAATAATATGAGTTCTTAATAAAAAGGAAATCTAAGTAGTTTTGATTTCTAATATAAAAACTGTCACAGTTGATTTTGTGCTAAATGTGAAAACTTGACTTTTTATATTGACTGTTGTTTCGCTGTAGGTAACAAATTAAGGAAAACAATTTTGTAGGTCATTTGCTCATTTTTGCAAAGCGATTAGTTGTTCTGTCATGGGGGCACAGGTATGATTTTTTTTTTTTCTCATATCATTCACTGAAGGTATTATTACTGTATTCTCCAAAAAAATAAGTCGAGTGTCTTTATTCATCAGCAGAGCCGTGTGACAAGCTATCAATGAAAGGCAAATCATTGGACTTAAAAGGATTATAACTGGGACCGACAGGAGATAACCTCTCTAAAACACCATGTAAATGAGTTTTCTACTCAGCCCTATGTGGCTGCTTCTTAATGATGCCATGTGCCACCAGGTGTGAAACTACATCTGAGTCGATGGGTTAAGGTGAGATTAGCCCCATCACTAATGCTACCACCAATCCCCATCAAAAAGTGAATAAATAAACCTCTCTTTTTCTCTAACTCTTAACGTAGCTGACATTTCTCTCTGCACTCTGGTGTAACCGGAATGGCTCCTAATCTCGACACTTCACAACAGGAAAAAAAAAAACAAAACACATGGCAATGACCTGCCTTGTCTATATTTGAGGCAATTAGGCCACATTTTCTCTCCCAGATATGATAAGAGATGGGTCTTGTATCTCCTTTTGGCTGACCAAACATGGCCATCAGTGTGGCATGGTTTCTCCGCTCACAGGACAGAGAGGCAGAGGTGTCGCTGATGATAAAAGTGCATGCCAGTGGCTAAATATGGACTAAGTTAGAATTTGAATAGCCTCTAAAGGGTGTCAGTTTTGAACTGCACATGCACAATGTTAACCATTTGGTTTAAAAAATGTTTTAATGACATACAATCTTTTTGGTAGAAGTCCGTTTCAGAAAATTTTAAATATTGGGTTCCTTTTATTGGGTACAATCATTTACATAGAGTTTTAAAAAGCAATTTGTGTTCATGCTAGTGAATTAGTTTAAGTGGCTTTTGTTTAAATGGATAGTGGTACCTTTTTAAAGAGTTGCTTTGAATAAATGAAATTATGTGCATTTGTTTGGACTAATTTGACACACAAAAAACTGTACGGAGTTTCAAGCTTCCTCGCTGTTTGGTTAGTTAATTAACAGGCAGTAAATAGAGAGGGCTTTGAAACAGCTTGAAATGAACAATAACCTTTTACAGTGAACCCAGAATTGCAAATGGAAGTCATGGTCAAGCCTGTTTGATCCATCGCTATGAGCATCTCTGTCATTGCTTTCATAGTTTTTATTCATTGGTTTTTTTCCATTGACTGGCTTATGAGGCTCTAATGCGACATGTAAATTATCTAGGAAAAGTATTCTGGGGTTTTGCACTGATAGGAAATCCGTGCGATGCCTCAATGTGAGGAGTTAAATGTTTTGAAGGTCGCAGTTTCTCTCATTGATCTTGCAATGTTTGTTAATTACATTGTCACTGATGTTGTGAGAGATAATTAAGCCACTATGTTTATATGCATAATTACGTGCACTCCGCATCAGCCTTTGAAAGACAGCGGCGAGAGACAGAGAGAGAGAGGGAGGGAGAGGAGAAAAAAATGTTTTAATTGTGAGCTGAGCAGAAACATGGCAATATAGATGGCCTAGTTACAATCAACAAAGAGCAACTCTGAAAAAAAAATACTCTAAAGACAAGATTTGCAACTGATGCAGTATGCTCTCCCCGCAGTCTTCAAACACTCTGGCTTTGTTGTGAGATGTAAAGCAGTAAGGGAACCAGTGGAGGGAAAGGTGTAGGCCTGCTTCACAACAGTAATACATATTTACAGACAAGCTTTTTTATGGCCATGAAATAAACACAAAATGACTAATTAAAACCACAAAGCCTTTTTCATTTGCCTCTGAAATGAAACCTGCTTCATTTTCTGAGAAGCCCCTGCCCCCAATTCTGTATGTGGCCAGAGCCACTGCTGTGCAGTTAGTGAAACAAAAAGAAATGAAGACAAAAAGAGCATGTGTACATGACTCTGAGGTAGATACCTAAACCTAGATGAAAGACCAAAAAACTGTTAAAGTGAGGTGAGCGCAAAACAAAACTTGTTTTTGTACCGCAACAACCGGTCTCGCCTACTAATTGCTGTTTTTTTTTCTCTGGGTGTCTGTGAAAAGGGCCTTATCTATTCATATAACTGAGCTTTTTTTTTTTTCTTTTTACAGCTTTGCGTTTTAACATCTGCTAGACAAAGGCCAATCTCTTTTATATAGCATATGCAGCCTAGTTTCAAGGGTCACAAAGTATATATCTGTAAAAGGTTCTTTCTGAAAAGATTGTTGGTGCTGTTAACATACTATTACTACCTTAGGATGACTGTTAGAAGTCTCTGCCAGCTTTATCTTTTTGATAATCAGTGAGTTATACCAAAGGAACATCATGTTACTATTAAACAGAGGTTATTATGAGTCATTTACAAGAGCACATAGTATTAAGGAATGCATTCAATTGTCTTGGAACAATAAATGCAAGGAGCCACTCTTGTTTGTGAGAAGATAATAACATTCTTAAGTGTGATGTGGCACTGCAATCTAACTTCCCTCTTTCTGACTTTATCTGACAATTGATCTCTTTGATTTGACAATTGTGAAAAAACTCTAAACTCTTCCACAGCAGACTACAAGTCCTTGTAATAGAGGAGCTTGAAGCAGTGGCTAAGTTTAGTGAGCTTAGGAAAAAATCAAAGACTCAATGTGTAATCCTGGGTGTAATATGAAGCTTAGCCTGGTCCTGCCATGCGCTCTTGGCCCACAGCTGCTGGGAGAGTGCATAAACGGCCTTATGTTGTAAGCCTACTCCATTTATGAATTTCTTTGTACCGTTAACCACACACTGACAAGTTCCTGTTTTCCCCCCTGGCCTGCCAGTTGAATTTGCCTTCAGGGTAATAATGTCACTGGCTATTCATAATGTAACTCTAGAGTGTCTCTTTCCAATAATGGGCACACTTAAGCTTACATAGAGGTGCCAATGTCACCCATCCTCCATCTAAGCCTTTACCCCATGATACTTTAACGTGGAATGTATAGAAGGGCAAAGGCAGTGTTGGTTTAAGATGCATAAGGGTCAAGTACAAATCATAGTGTGGCAGGAGCATCAGAAGGACTGACTGAGTAGAGGAGAGAGTCAAAAATGTACCTGGAGAGGAGAAAGGTGCTTGGCGACTCTGGGCCTCACTCGGTGGTATGTAGGTGTCCTCTTTTGCAGGCCTGTCTTCAGTTTCTTTGTCGTCATGGAAACTGCCATCCTGAGACACCGCCACGGGCTCGGCCTCCTCTTCTTCATCGCTGCAGCCTTTGGGCTGTACCATGTACACGCCCTCGGGAGGGCCATCTTCGTCAGTGCTGACTTTGAGTTCATGCTCCTGCTCATCGTCAGGAGCTGGCGGCTCATCGCCGTACTCGCCATTGACCCACTTCTCGATGGCCTCGCGTCTCTTCTGGTCCTCCTCAAGGCTCTGATTTAGGCTCAGGCTCTCGGGGAAGTTGGTCTCATTGTCATCGTAGTGGGAACTGCCACGCTCACTGTTGTCTGCTACACTCTGGTCTCCCTCTGCGTTCTGGGAGCTGCTGTCGAACACCACCTGGCGGCTCAGCTTGGCACAGATAGCGTTGAGTTTTAGGCCACCTTTCCTTTTGGCGGCCATCTTGGATTTTCCTGAGGTCGTTTCAGTGCATAAACTCCTTTCAGCTGATGGAGGGAAGAACAAAAAAGAAGATATAGATGAGATGAAGTTGTTAAGCTGTACTATTATCTGTGTTCGGGTTTAAGGAACACAACTCCACTTTTCATTCAATAAGCAGGTTTTTTAAATGCTGGTCAGGTATGCTTTTTGCATCAGGAGAAAGAAAAGTTTTAACCAATGGAGTGCCTTAGTAGCTCAGATGGTAGAGTGGGTGCCCCATAAACAAAGGCTGTGCCCTTGCTTCAGCAACGCTGGGTTCGAGTCCACCCTGCAGCCCTTTGCTGCATGCCATTCCCTCTTTCCCCCCATTTCCTGTCCATTCTTCAGCTGTCTTATCAAAAGTAACACTAACAAATATCTTTAAAAAAAATAACCAGCTTTTCTATGTCAGTAACTTGTACGGATTTTAAACTTCACAATGGAAAAACAACACAGGGCAACGGTGGCTGCTGCTATTAATAACATCCAAAAGCACTTAACAATAACAGCACAAGACTGGAAGGACACACCGAGATACTGTACATATCTTTCTAAGTCACACCTCTTCGGTCAGCTCAGAGTTTAACACACTGGTGGAAAAAAAAAGGAGGAAAAAAAAAACACAGGCCGCTGAAAATCACTGGCAGATAGGTATCAGACCCCCTACGGTACTACAAGCAGCAAATACATGGCTACATAATCCTTCACATGACAGCGCTATAGAGACACTGTGAAATGTTATCTTCACTCTCACCTCAAGAGGCTGTGGTCCTGCCACTGAGTGGGGGGCTGCACAGCATTAAAGCTGTCAGGATGTGGAGAGAATATGCTGAGCACTTTTGGGCTGTTTGGAGCCGCGTTCTCATGTTGGCTGTTCAGTAGGATTAGACTCAGTAACTGTTTCTGTAAAGGCTTCTGGTTCTTCTTTATTAAAACGAGAATAATAATCTGCGTGCAATGGCTCTGCTGTCTTTCACTGTTCATCTAGCCAAGAGAGCAACACAAGTCTTTTGGAAAAAGGAAAAAAAAAAATAAAAAAAATTGCATTTGCTGTGTTTTACATGTTTGCTTAACAAGATTTTACAGTCTCAATTTTTTTTTTCCCCCCCAGTGTGGCCTCTCGTAACAAAGGAGCTTGATAGAGTGTGCTTTGGGGCAGGAATGGGTGGCATTATTTCAACCCAAGTGGGGCTATCTTTATAACATGTCCTCTGATGAGGCAGGAACAGCTGCCTGTGGCATTCCATATCCAGAGCTGCCTTTTTAGGGCAGAAAATGCACTCTAGTACCTTTCACTTTATTTCCAGAGCCACCAAAGTTCACCCTCCATCTGCCTTTTCCCGGCTCAAAATCAAGGCCAGATCTTTATCAAGTTGTAAATAACTTTTCCAAAGCAGGGAGGAGGTGATCACGAGTAACAACCTTTTTATGATTTAAAAAAAAACAAAAAAAAAAACAGCTGAATCACCAGAGGACACACAAGCATGTTAACTTGTGTTATGTTTTTATTCGGTAGTTTGTAAAGCTTTGTCAGTGGAAGGTCTGTGAAAACAGTTAAACAGCACGCCACAGAAGACGTATTTCTTCTTGCGTGAGGTTGTATTGAATCTTAACTCAGGCGCACTGTGATTAAGATAATACACTACACTGAGCCGCGGACATACCATTTCAGCAGACAAAAATATGTGATATCAGAGGTAACAAAGTTCTATCTTAAAGACTCAATTCACTCTCTATAACAATGAGTACGAGCCTCTTCAATTTCCCTCAGCCATAAAGCCAAGCACAATCATGTGTGAGCCATTGCCAGCATTATGTAAATCACATCGGTGCAACATAAAATCCTGTTTTCATTTTCTTTTGCAAAGCTGTGGAATCATTAGAGGATATACAATTTGAAGGAGTTTACAGATCACCCCTTCGCCAGACAATGCACCACGTGCTCTCCACACATGCTTTCTCAGTTACTGTATTTACATTGCGGGCTTCCTCTCTGAAACAATGACTTCAGGAATTATGTAGTTTTGAGTGGGCCGTATATCAGCCGCACATTATGCTACAATTTAGTGTTAGACAATTGCGGGCGGGGGTGAAAGGGTCACCTTTTAGAAGACAGCAATTTTGAGAAAAAAAAAAAGGAATCAGCTGGAAAAACTATTAGGAAGTGGAAGACATAAATTTTCAAGTTTTTTTTTTTTTTTCAGAAATACTCCACAAAGGAAGATTGAGGTCATTTGGGTGTTGCAGTGGAGGTCATTTTTTCTGTTTACTGCGTTCAGTATTTCAAGCTTTAACTACCGATTTCCTTTGCATCGCAATCTCAAGCTCCTTGTAGGAAATGACCTCTACACAGTTGTTTCTTTCCATTAGTGAGTATTTATGTATGATTTTCTGTTAACAATAAGGAGCGTGAGTAGAGGCCCTGCTACCGTTGAGTATCTGAGCAGGCCCCTAGCTGAATTATCAGACATTTTGAGTACATATTCAGTGTTTTATTCTTAAAGGAGGGGCATGCTTTAAAATAAATTAAATATTGTCAGCTCCCTGTGAGGAGGAACATGCTATGGTTCGATGATTTATGGAAGCTGTCTAAACTATTATTTATGCTGAGGGTTTCTGTCCACAGCAGCTTTTTGCCATTGCTTACAATGGGGATTGCTATGGTAACACTAAGCTGTTTACCTCAAGTCGTTTGTGTGCATGATAGCGTACAATGAGATAAAATCTGCAGGGACCTACATGAAAGAACAACTTTTCCCTCTGGGACCTACTCCCCCACCTCCCAGAGAGTCCAGTAAGCATTCTGCCTTATTAATGAATATCAGAAAGAAAAACAACACTGTCACATGCATCGGACATTATTTACAGTCTGTTTTAGCCTGGTGTGCTAATTGTCAAGGAGGAGACACCTCAGTAAGCACTGGGGGCTGGAAAAAAATTAGACAGGTCTGAATTTGAACACAACAGCTGAAACTAATTTTTCCAACTGCTTATGTTAACTGTGACACTATTTTTACTGGAAATAGTGCAGGGCCACAAAGGAGCGCCATATACTGTCTGTATAAGGCCAAAACCTGAGGAAAAAGTCAAGAAACTATTTTGAATACATTTGGAAGAGGTCAGGTTCTTTTTCATCTTCAGTCAAAAATTAGTGCATCAAAGTTCTTTGGGGTCCTGTTTCTTCTCAACGCCGCATGACACAGCTTGTGTTCAAGTCAACCCTCTGCACTGACAGGCTTACTCCTCCACAGCACTAAGCCCCACAGGTCTTGTTGGTTTTTGATGCAGAGTCTCTGTTTGTGTGCCAGAATGATATCACGGCCAATCAAGTGGTGTTTCAAATCCTAATAACGCTGTTGGAAGTGCATTATTTGTGTGAACGTGCACAGACTGTAATCAAGGCAGCTACGGCTAAAGGATGTGGGAGTTAACAATGGCTGCGAGTGGCAGGGTCACGGCTTTATCTCTTTCTGACATACAAGACGGGGCAGCTTAAGTTCAAAATATATACGTGATCATCTCGAGGAAGATGTGAAGTTACATATAGAATGTATAGAAAATTGAATAACTTGACTTTATTGTTCATTCAAAGTGCAATGCTGCTCCATAAACACACCAACTCCCTGCAGTGTTGTCAGTTTGTATGGAGTGAGCACACAGAAGGCTCTGTATATTAGAGGGGTAGATATTACTTGTTTAAACTGAAGCTTATGTCTTCACCTAATCAAACACAGGTACAGGGCTTGTTGTAGATTCCCGCTGAGTTTCAACATGACTGACACAGGGACAAACCCCCCGCAATATCAGGAGTTAATTAATACAAACAGGGTCTGGGAGATGTCTGTTTAGCTCAGGATTATTTGACAATATGCAACAGAGAGTTGTTGTAGCTCTTTTAAAAAGCCCAGTTATAACTTTATGAACCTTTGGCAGATTAATCGACAAGGCTGCAGCTCCCTGTGCGTAGCTCAGCGAACCTTTTTTGTCTCTGGCTCTCAAGGGAATGCATGTGTGAGAGAGTGTGTGTGCATGTGTGTTTCGGGGGAAAATCACTGAGCCACACAGACAAACATACACAGACACACTTAAAAATTACCATGTTTTTATTTTTGTAAATTTATGCCTTGCAGGAAGAGAATGTTTTCCTCTTCTCTCTCTCCTCCTGCATGGTAGAGAGGCTGCGGCAGCCGCAAGGAAGTCAAGCGGAAAGCCACTGATGGACAACTATGCCACGACACCCAGACCCCAGCATCTGGCCCCTCTCTCATTTTTATTACACAAGAATAACAATAAGCAGGTCGTCGACCCCGCCGTGAGATTTTGCCACAGTTTTCCAACAGTCGGTGCAGCCGATGCTGAGAAATTTCCATTTTTCCGCATGCATATTTAATTGAGTTTTGTCCCAGTGGTGCGGAAATGATTTGTTTTTTGCTCTCTGTTCACTTGACTCCTCTTCGGAGTCGCTAACCCTGATTAAGACGTTCCCGTTAATTTCCCAGCGCACACCTTTTTTTTGTGCATTAATGGTTCTGATCGTCTAATTAAAACTTCTCAGCTCGGCTGCTGATCACCGCTCGTTGTGCCTCTGACCTGAAGTTTTAATTGCCGCATCAGAAGCGATAATAATAATTTTGAGGTTCTGATGATTAAAAACAATGCCACTGCCAACTAGTTGATAGATGGGGGTTTAGGGGTGGGTACATCTGAGGAGAAGTTTATGTAGAGCAGGGATTTGGGAAGCGGGCTGTAAAGGCGGGTACGCACATCCAAGGAGCAAGAGGGGAGGGGGGAGACTATTGTAGGTGATAACTGAGGGGAAGGGGGTGGCAGAGCATATGGAAATCTCCCAGCCCTCCTTCCCCTCAGAGTCTTTCTGAAGAAACAGGTTTGGCTGAGACAGGGACTTAGCTTTCCCCACCTCACATCTAAAACTGCCACTAACTGATCCACTTTGGAGCTCTACTCACTCGGCAGGTTTGCCAGGTTGAAAAAGAGAGAGAACAAGAGATAGAGAATAGCATGAGAGAAAGAACGATAAAGGCACATAAAGGATGACGACAGTTCAATAGACTGCTTATTTTCATAAAAAGATAATGGCACAGTAGGTGCAGTACAAAAGGCACATTGTTCATAAAGTGACTTAATGGAAAAAAGGAACCTACAGTGACTGTTGCCTCCGTCATAAAACATGATACTGATGAGATATACTGCATATGACACGTAGGTTACTGTCAAAACAGGAGAAGTAAGTTGTTTGTAATCTTCTTTTGAACTGTACTTTCACACTGTACTTTGCAAATCACACAAACTGCTGTAATGATAGGAAATGATTCAGGCATGAAGAGAGAGAGAGTGTGCACCCGGAAAACTGCCACCAGCACCAATCTGTCACATTTTGTTCTTTTTTTAACCACTGGATTTCTAATAGATTTTTTTAGGCTCCACTACAGGATCAATGTGTTGCTGCAAAACACACTGTATGTGCATGCATGAAGGCACACACATACTATTCATACATTCATACACACACACACACACGGACATACAGCCAGGAGGTGGCTGTCTTCTCTTCCCTGCCCCCTACCCTCCTCCTGTCCCTCTCTCTCACAAATGTATTTTATTATTAATCAGTTGGTTGCACATCTGCCTGCTTGTTGTTGTTTTTTTTTTCTCTATCAATAAAGCACTTATTGCTTTTAGTCTAGAATGTGACCTTGCACACTGTGTGCTGTCTTTGTGGGGTGCCGACCTTGAGGGACCCGTTTGGACTATTACGTTGCAGCTCAGTCCACGGGCTGTTATCAAACACAAGCCCTCAGCTAAGTGCCACGCTCCAGTCACACCACTGCAAAACACAAAGAAGACGCTGCAGGACAAAGGCTGACACAAACTGCCCCACAAACACACACACCGACTGCATGGGACAATGGCTGAAGAAAACAATGTATATTTCAAGTGCAGAAGGAAGAGGAAAGACGTTAAACTTGAGGGCAATCAGGCAGGAAAGTTGAAATCTAAGGACAAATACGCCCTCTGGCCTCATCACAAACATGGTAATTATGGTGTTTTCCAGAATAGAGGACAAGCAGCCTAAAATGGTCTAAGGGAAAAAAAAAACAATCTGACACGAGTGACAAGAACCATTTTGACAGCCACGTACCAAAACACCCAAGTTTTATTGAGTTTGCAGCTTAGGGTAATCCATGGGACACACGGCTAACTGGTTAAAATTGTACATCAAATCTGGTCTCACAGCTGGCACCAGATGACGACTTAATTTGTAAGTGTTTGTGTCGCGGGAGGCAGAAAACTTTGCTTAAGAAAATACACAATCGCACACGGTCTCATGCTTCCACAGATTGAAACAAGGGAAATTTATTCCTGCAGCTTTGTTTGGAAGCTCTGCTCCCATGTTCAGTTTCAAGACACCAGGAGTGCAATTTGATAAGCCAACCGCCATGGTAAATGAGCAGACGACCCCGTGTCCCTCCCTCATGGTTGCTGTGCTTGGTGCAGCAGCAAGGCAGCATGGGTAGTACAGTGGAGAAGGGGCTCAGCGGTGCACCTCTCAAGGGCCCTTGAGCTAATATCTGTACAGATTAACTGCTTCAGTTGTATTTTGGTCACGGGGATCTCTCTTCGCCTTAGTGGCTTGTTGGGAGGGAGAAGGGGAGATGTGCGCCAGCATGTGTATTGTGCTCATATGTGTGTGTTAGTTACACACTTTCTTCTGCAGAGAAGTGAACGGTCGGATCGCCTAAGAGGTCAGGAGCCGCCAGACTGGTGTGTGTGTCACTCCATGTCATTATCTTAGGGGCCATATTTAATTTACCAGAATCTGGAGCTGCGCTGCTGAGTAAGTCATCCCCATCCTCTTACCATCACCTACCCCCTCTATCTCTCCGCAGGACACGCACGCACACACACACACACACACACATACACACACACACACAAACACAAACACACAGTGTCAATCCTCCAGGGTAAACTCAGCACACGCCGCTCCATTAGTTATCAATTAAGTCTGGAAATCTCCACCTGGCTTACACACACACACACACAGACGAAGCTGACACACATACATAGCACCCCTCTCAACAGGAAGTTGAGGAGAGCGTGCCTTATTTGACTACAAGTGTGGGTGAGAAAGTGTGTTTGTGTGTCCGTACGGGTGGCACTTTTGTCCATGAGGTTAACCTTGATATGAGGCCCTGTCAGGCCAGATAATGTCAATCAATGACAAGCCCTCACAGATAACCCCTAATGTGAAGCCTAAAAAGCAAAGCTGTTTAGATCTTTAGACATGCCCCCTTTCACCAGTATATGAATTGCATTACAAGGAAATGAGCTGTGGCATTTCTTTAATAAGACTCTTAAGACATTTTGACAGCATATAAGGCACTCTGCCGTTAAAAAAAATTAAATAAAGCCCTTGCTGACAAAGCCCCCTCACACAAGGCAGTTCTGATGGGCTGATCCGAGTCCCTGTTAAGTGGAGGAGAGGAAAAGACATGTAGAGAGGGGGGAAAAGGAAAAGAAGGGTGGACCTTTCCCTTCTTTTTTCTCAAGCTCCCAGGGACTTCTTAATTGATTTCCAAGGTTACGTTTCAAATTTGTTTTTCAGATACGGGGGCCTTGTGAATGAGAGGGCGAGTCGATGTTTTTCAAGCAATTTCCCTAAATTCAACCTGGTTTGGAATGTTTGCATCAGATCTTGCTGACCCCCACCCCCCCCATGCATCCTACTCTTCTCCTCCTTTTGCTCTCTTTCTTCTTCCTCTCTCTCCTTGAAAAGACAGAAGGAGGTGACATTTACCCCCCAAAAAAGCATGTATTTCCAGACAGGATGCCTGCGCTGACAACATCGATCCCTGGCTACCATTAAAAAATTTGCTCTGCCTGACAGACTTTTCCTCTTTTGGACTATATATGCGGTAGAATGAATCACAGGTGCCTGTTAAAATGTCATCCTGAGCAGGTTCGCTACCTGTCCAAAAACGACCCACAGCTCGCTATAAACCGATTTCTTCAGACTTTCTTTAAAACGCTTTTTATCACACTTTCAAGGATCAATGTGCACGTCTTATGAAGCACAATTAAATTTTGATCAAAACACATTCTGAAAGAGGAAGTGATGAGAATGAGTCTTCCTGCTCCTGGGATTTGCATTTTTTAGACCCTGTGGCTGTGACTCTGCTGCCAGAACTTTAGTTTTACTTCTCTGATGAACAGGATGCCAGTGACAGTAGGGAAAGTGATATATAATGTCTTCAGTGTATGTGAGTTTGTGTGTGGTTGGAAAAGCGTGGATATGTGCACAATACACTGTGTAGACACATAAGTTAAGCGGCTGTAACCAATATTAGGTGTGTGTGTGTGTGGTGTGTATGCATGCCTGCTTGCACCTGTAGACAGCAGGACATTGTGCTCTGTGCTCTCCTTCTGCTCCTCTCTGTCTAGTGGCTGCAGGTCACGTCATTTGCTCTGAGACACACACTGTCAGACTCGTACACTGACATTTCTACACACTAAGGAAAAGCTGATCCACAGTAAGAATAAACACGCGGCTGCGTCAGTGACAGCACTAAAACAGTTTGCTTTACCGAAAAGTTCAGTGTGAATTGGAGGTGGAACTAAATGTGGCAGTTTTCACCTAAAACAGGAACATTCTTGTTTCTGGGAGTTCAGTGGAGGGAGGAATGTGCCGTGACTGAATGCAAAGGTGTGATAAAACAACACTGAGAATGAGGGAGAAAAAAAAAAGAAAAACGGCTGTGAAACGATGAAACAAGAGAAGCTGCTTTACGGGAAAAAAGAATGCTGTCTATTTTGGGTCTCAGTGTACAAAAGGAAGTGCTGCTAAGTTGACTCAAACAAATAAATTTGCTTTTGATAAAACCACAGCGACTACTTTAGCATTCTACACCAAACCCACTTTGTTTCCTGCATCTTTATCTTCATGACTTGCCACATTTGTGAGAAGCCACTCGCTAAATTGTCATGCACAAACAACTGAAGGTTTTCAAACAGTGCAGCGTTGGCGGCTTAAAATGTAATTTTATTTTAAAAGTGACAGGTTAAAGTAAAGCCTCAGAAGTGAACATGGAGTGCCTGCCTATTTGCGCTGTATCCAGCTGCCCATTTTACATTTCTCCAACATTAATATTCCTCTTATTATTATTTTAAAGTGAAAACGGATACTCTGTTGAAGTGCAAATCTGATGAATTACGGGAGCAGATTGCTGCTATTAATTATTAAAACCTATTTTATAAATATTCAGGTCTGTCATGCATCTAATAATGAACGCTTTAGAGGAGGTTACTTCCCGTGCGCATCCTAATGTGTCAGAAATATCACTTTTAATCACACTCGTGTCAGCGAGTGCTGGGTTTGAACCTGCCGAAAAAATCTAGCAAATCAAGGAAACTCAGCTGGCCCACTACAGTGCTCATCACAGCTCTTCCGTTCCTGCTGTTTCGCATGATCCAGGTTCTTCTCCTGCCCCGTCTAAAGAGGTGGTGAACACCTCTCAGCTCCCTGCTGCATTTTTACTCTGGTAATTTGAATGGAGAATAATGCATCGGCAGCACTCTACCCTTCTGGACACACCTAGTCCCAGCGCTACTGCTGCCATATGCTGTGTTGATACATATTCATAACACTTTCTCGTGTGTTGAGCGTTGGTGTGCAATGAGGCTTAAATGAGTGTCTCACAACTTCAAATGGGAAGAGTAAAAAAGAAAAGAAAAAGCGTGGCACAAAGAAAGTTGGACTGTTCTTCGCCTTTTCCCTCTTTCCTCTGTTCTTCCTCCCTAACGTAAGGAAAGAGGACAAGTTTGGGTGCTGATAGGTGATCCCGGTGCTTACGTGAGGATGAGTGAGAGGCTGTGGAGTTTCAGGATTGTCTTCAAGAAGCTGTGAGAGGTGGCAACTGTCAACACAGCAGGATAAACTGTGCTGTCAGGTGGGCCGGATGGTTTCACTTGTAGGGTGAGAATCAATGGCACTGTACCATGACCTCGTACACCCCAGCAGTATATACATATGCTGCACAGAGCATACCCATAACCAGATAGACACACACACACACACACACACACACACACACACACAC
>JAPQLA010000002.1:10108150-10119292 GCA_029822935.1 Naso vlamingii | reverse complement strand
CACACACACACACACACAGGCCCCAGGAAGAGAGAGCCACTTAACGGGCGCCCTCCTGTCACTGCTACAATGAGAGTCCTGTGCCGAGCTGCACGGCTGTATGTGTGCGTGTGTGTGTGTGTGTGTGTGTGTGCGTGTGTGTGAGAGAGAAAGAGAGAGAGAGAGAGAGAGAGAGAGAGAGAGAGAGAGAGAGAAAGAGACAGGTGTGAAGTGGGTGGTGTGCACGGGGAGCTGGCCCTCGGCCCTTTCCAGTCCTGTTTAACCCTGTTCGGCTCAGCTCGGTCCTGGCTCCTGGCCCCTGAAGTGTAGTACAGTAGTGGCCCAAACACACACACACACACACACACACACACACACACACACACACAAACTCATGGATATATGAACACACAGATTGACTTACAGTGAGTCCCTCAGAGCCAGCAGTCACAAGGAGAGAAAGAGTGAGGGAGTTTGTGGGCATGCACAAGCATACACACTTTCACTAACACACAACACAGACATGCACACTTACTCTCACACACACACACACACACGACAACCGCCACTGTTTGCTACGACTGCTGGTGACAGTGATAACATGTGCTTTGTGCTTTTTGTGGGTGTATGTGTGTTTGTGTGTGTCTGTGTCTGTGTACACGTGCATGCATGCACAAACACACATTCCTACACTAACACAGCGAATGCCTATGGACTCTCGTATTTTGGGTCTCTTTTCTATCTGTTTACGGTTTTCTTTCATTTAAAACACAGTTTTCATTGACACTGGCGTGTTAGATTTGAAGGCTCTTAGCTAGTGCACAGTGGGGAATTTCTAGTTTCTCTCCTACTTGTGAGGCCGTTTTCACGGTGCAATATCAGTACTGGAGAATATTAGTTGCCCTGCTGAAGAATGTCAGTTCTCTGTTTGCCTTTAAATAAGGACAGATTGCCCTGACTAAAAGTGAGGAAGATCTATCAGGGTGTCAATAGGCCTGTAATTATATTCCGTGTTCAACATCATGTTAACAACTCAATTAAAGGTGGAAAATGCAAGAAAAGAATTGAACTCATTGCTTAAAAGTGGATAGAAGACTGTGAGGACTCAATGCAAACTGAGTTCGTACACCTTAATGTGCAGTTTGCAACACTCTAATTATGGAAAAGAGAGAGGACTAAGATTAACACTATGTGGAACTTGATCCCATATTTTATTAAATATTACCCAACTTTTATGATAGTTTATATTGCAGGAAAGACGTGATCTTAATCAAAGCTGTGCTATTAAAATATCAGAACAGTAATTATCACAAGCTTTGTGCATGGACTTGTTTTTCCATTTATTGCTGCCTGGAACAGGATAAGGGTATCTGAACTCACGACACGATATCCCGGACCTGCTGTTGGTATCATTTGAACAGAGGGTGGATCACCTTTATTTGAGTTAAACAAAGCCTTCTAATGACACAAAAATGGTAGTCACCCTTTGACAGACAAGGCTCCAACGCCCAACCAGACTGCCTTCAAAACGTTGACAAAGAGTAATAAAGAAAATAGGATGTTAAAAGAGCAGGACACGGATGTTGAATAAAGCCACCAGAAAGTGTACATACTAAAAGTCATGATAAGCTAATGAGGACTTTTGGTTTTGACTCTTATCACTGTTTGCATCAGTAGAAAATCTCCCTTAACAGCAAGACTGAAATCAAATACAAGTTTTTAGGCAGATGAAGGAAAGTCATTTGTATTTACAGGAAATAAGAACGATGCATCAATCATTATTCCCTTGCTGTGCTAACTTAAACGCAGCCCCTGTATTAGATGTTGGAGGAGCAGCACAAGGACAAGAAAAACATACCTTAAATAGACTACAAATGAAGTCACTTAACACCCACTCGCTTCCCTCGCCACCCCCTGCTCTGTCTGTCTTCAACAGAAAAAAGCCTGTGTTTGACTATCTCCCTCTCAGGTTCATAGTTGTCTTTTGCTTTTTAAACAGGCACCTCGCCTGTCACAGTGCAGGAACGGGCGCATTCCCCTTAAATGGCTCCTTTTGACAACTGATCTGTAAATACAGCCGGATCTGCAACTTCCCCCTTTCTCTCGCTGCACTTTCTCCCTTCTTGTCTTTGCTCTCCCTCCCTCTGCCCAAACTCCTGCCAGACTCACACGCACACACACAACATGAAGGTCTAGCTATGACCCCCACCCAACCACCCACCCATCCCATCCACACACACACACACACACACACACATACACACACAACCACCCACCCCCGAATCTCATGGACACATGCACACACACACACAGAAACACAACCATACACACACATTTACCCCCACGTCCCCCTCCCAACTTCCCCAACTCCATTCCCCCTGCCTCTATAAAAACACAAATATGCCATAACTCAGGCAGTGCTGCCACATAGCCTCCATCTTGCCCTGTACCGGGGAGGGGGAGGCCTCTCAGGAAGGTCACCAACAAATGGTTTTCCGATTCACTGCCCCTGAAATAATTTTGTGTATTAAAACCTGAATCTGCACTTTCTGGCCTGAAAGCTTTTCTAATTATTCCGGTGTCCTTGGGACAGACACAGATCCTTCACACGCTGGGGGAAACAAGCTATAGAGCAACCACTACAGCCACAAACACCCCTCCACCTTCCCCCCTCCCTCCCTTCCTCTATCCCTCCATCTACCCACCTCCTCTCTCCTCTGCTCTGCTTTCCTCTCCTCTCCCCGCTTTACAGCCACCCCCCTCCCCAATCTGTTTTCAAAGCGTGTCTGTCCTTTATTAAATTGTTTTCTTTTCCACATTATCAGTTGCCATGGAGACCTCATCTCTCGGATTATTTGAATTTCATTATATCTATTGATTTGGGAGCATTTCATCTTTTTTATTGTTTTTCTGTCAATTTTCGAAACGAATAACCATCTAATTTGCGTCAGCGCTGATTACGTTCGTCCCTCAATAGAGGTCGGCAGCTGCGCCGGGGAAACAAATCAATGGAAAAACATCATAAAACTCGAAAGTACAATCAACCAGGATATGGGTGACATTCCGTGGTTGCTGAAACGAAGTCATCAAAAAATATATACTTTTTTTTCCTGCGCCTCTGCATGTGTGGGGGTGTAGTGAGGAGGACACATATGTGTCTGGGCAGATATATTACTATATTTCAGCAGATAATATACTATGGTAAATTTCCATACTGATAACAGCCCCTCCCTGCCTGACCAGAACAAAAAAAATGCTTACTGTATCTAAATAATTTATGCAATTTTAGCATTTATATATAAATTTTTTAATAAGCTGCTTGGAGCAAAGTGGCCATTAACAAAACACACAGCTGTCCAATGGGCTAAGCCCAGCAGATCAATTGCGCTTTTTTATGACATGATAAAATGCTTTTAAAGCAATTTACACAAATATGGAAAAAATGACTTCATGGGCTTCATTTATTCATAAGGACGTATTAGAAAAAAAAAAAGTCTTACAAAAGCCAGACAGGAGAGATCGTCCCGGTCCTAACTGGAACGGACTTGCTGCCCTCTCCACAAGGACATAAAGTTTCATTACTGATGCACGCAGTCAAAGGCAATTTAGCAAACACAGTGTGCAAAAGAAAACATCAGCATATTGCAAGTGTTCCTGCATTAGGCAGACCTTGCATGTTGTTTTCCAATTTTGATTCATTTTTGTGGGGGCAGGGTGATGGATTTTTTTTCCTCCCCCTGCCCAGTGTCACCCTGACCCAAAGCCAAGGGGAGGCAGCCTCAGTGACAGGGACGCGTGCTTTCTGGCCCACGAAACCAAGCCAAACCATGTGCCAGACAATAGGGCCTTGCAGCAGGACAAATGTGTACACACACCTGCAGCTGCACCGTGATATAGAGCACGACAACCAGACTCATTCTGTGAGAAAACAGGCCCACAAATATTTCAGTGGATCTGATCATTTAGCATCTTAGTGCAGATGCACACATACACACACACACACACACATTATGCACAGGGGTATGGATGGGGGGGGGGCAGGGCCATTTGGAGGCTAATCTTGTTTCAAAGCATCCTCTCTTCATGTGCCGACAATGTGCCCGAGCCGCTCTACAAAACGCTGCTGCTGTTGCTGCTGCTGAAGGCCCCATGTTTGCAACACATGTCAACATTTGACAAAGCATTACTCCCCCCCCCCAACAACAATATTCTCCTGCTCAGGCCTCTGAAATGAGGGCGCTAACAAATTAGCTTTTTATGTTTATTTGTGTGTGGGTGTGTCAGAGGGGGGAGAAAGGGAGATCTCATTTTCTAAGGCACCGGAAGAAAAAGAGAGAAAGGGAGGAAGAGCAAAAAGAAAGAAAGGCTGAACGTTTTAGAGTCACGATTCTTCTCCTGATTGCCCTAGCTGTCTCGGTTGTGCAAAACATGACCCTCCCCTCCCTCAGCCACGACAGAAACATGGGCGACTGGATAAACACTATTTTATCCAGTGACTAGATGAATCGTCAGACAGTAATTACAGTCTTCCTCTCGCCCCAACAAAACTCTACTGTACAGGCTCTCTCTTTGACACCAAACTGCAGTAGCACGTACTCTAAAACTGCAGGTGTGTGACATGTTTGTCAATGCCTCTCCCAACTAGATAAATATAAATATTAGACCCTGTGACAACAGCGAATTGCTCTCTGCCGCTTTCAGCGATGTGTTAATAATCTGTGGCTGAAAGAGGACTTGTTGTGTGGACCGGCGATGTTATCATGTGCAGTCAAACGTCGCGGGGGCTGGCTTTGTGGAGAAAGTTTTTTGATTTTTTCTGCTACCCTTGCAGTTTGTGCTTTCCTCTCCTCGATGCAACAAAAATAACATGGTTGTGTCCCAAACTAAACATTCCCACACAGTGGCTGGTAGTCGGTTACGTCTCTGACACCAACGTGCCCAGCAGGCAACTCAGTCCTGACGGCCTGTTTAAAAGAGATCCAAACTCGATGTGCTGGCAAATCTGCTCCACAAAGGAGTTATATTGGTCAACCAGTGTGGACATGCCTTAAAATTTCAGAAATAAAAATCATTCCTACATTAGTTACCAGTTGGTGATGAGAGCAATGAAACACACTCAAACACTCTTTCTCTTTCACTTTCTCTAGACAGATTCATCCGGTCAGGCTGTGCCCCAAACGTGGTGCAGTAAACCATGCTGTCAGTGTCCGAGCTCTAAAAAGCACAATTACAGAGGACCTCGACTGAATAATTTAAAGAGCATAATTATTGACCTCTATCCGAATTCCTCTGAAAGGTACATTAAGATATAGAAAAGCGCTGGAGGTGGAAGTGGAACTGAGGGAGTGTGTCTCCCCAGGCTTGCCTAATGCACTCTCCTTCTGTACTCTAACTTCCTGTGGACCCCTAATGTGCCCGCTGCACGCTGGCCTGATGAAAACTACGGTTAATGAGGCCCCTGTTTCTGAAATGAAGTATCTCTGAAACCATCAACATGCATTACTATCAAGCCCCCACCCCCTGCCAAACCGCACGTATATATGTACACAAGCACTACTCATCACCGCCACTGTCCCGAACCAGCATACACACACGTACACATAGACCACCAGTCCTTAACCCCCCTTAACTACCCACCTTTTAGTGCCACCACGGTTTCTGGTAGGCTGGGGGAAGTGTGGGGGGGGGGGGGTTAGGAGGTGGGGTGTGTTTGAGGGTTAACTGTCCCTCAGGGGGCTATCAGTGAACTGGGCAGCCGTCACTGCTGGTGTGCCTGGTTCTCAATTGACAACCAGGCTCTGACAGATTAGCAGCTAGTCAAGAGGAATCCACGGCCCAGGACACAATTAAAGTAATCACTTTTCTCAAATTTGGCTGCATGTATCTGACTCTGAGTGCAACTGGATTTGGATAAAGCATCACACGAGTGTGTCTGTGTATGTTTGTGTGTGTGCATTGGGGGTCGGTGAGAGCTGGCAGCAGGCTTGGGGGAGGATGCAGCAGGATGAGGCCTTTTTAATTAAAAGAAAATATTTGTGTTTGCATACTATCCCGGTTGGAACCTGGGACAATTCTGAGAATTCTGGTTGTTTAATAGGTCGCTCTTTAAAGTGAGTTGAGGTACATCAGATGCTCTTTGCATGCATGCATTTTTAAAATTTCAATTAGTCCTTACATTTTTTAAAAGGGATTCAGAAGTTGAATGTTTTAGGTTTGGGTCACTATATCAACATTTTGCCTTTTTTTTGAGAAATATGACCATAAATTTTCCATTTAGAACAATTTAAAGAACAATTTTTTTTTTTTTTTGAAGGACAAACTTATTTGTTAACAGAAGGGTGTTGCTGTCTAATGTATTTCAACCAGGAAGGATAGAGGGCACTGAAATAATTAGGCGACTTCTGCAACATCCTGAATGCCAAGGACAGGTGGATTAAAGTATTAAAACAATCGCATTTCAGTCTTGAAATAGTCCTGTGCACGACTCAGCACCATGCGCATCCGTTCAAGTTCAGCTGCCAGCTCCATAACGCCACAGGAGAGGGATAGAAAAAAAGCCCAATCCCATTAGCTACGTACATGCATCTCAGCAGACCTGCTGTAAACGTGAGCAAATCTCAGAGATGATTATCCCCCAAAGCTCTCAAATGATAATACATAATCGAACAGTACAGAAGATTTCTCTGAAATCTCACAGCCAGCAAGCATTAATTTGTGTTTCCCCATTTGTATTAGAATCTGGTGTTCTCCAAATGAAACAGAAAATAGTGCCCGAGTCAGTCGCCTCTGCACCCGAGGAGACATTTAACTGCTGTCCTCCAATTACAGGCCGGAGAACAGAGCTCCCTGCATTACGAGAAGGAAATTATTTAAGACAAAGGTCGAGACACGAGTTCAGATGTGATTCTATTTACGGTGCAAAATTAATAAAGAAGCAACGTGCTTCGTAATGCGGGTTCACTTAAACATTTGGGTGAATGATCTTCAAATTAACAGCAACTCTGCACTTCAACCACGTTCTAGACCAGACAGGAAAAGACAACGTTAAAAAAAACCTGTGAATTCTACAAAAAAAAAAAAAAAAAACTATAAGAGGGGTTAAGTTACAATCACTTCTTTACTAATGTTGTGAAAGAAAAAAAAGGGTTAAGGGTACTTGTTAAATTCTCTAAAAAAAACTCTTTAGTAAACTCTAACTACTATGGAGAATTTTTCTTTTCAGAAACTGAAACACTTTCTTTAGAGACAGCAGATTTATTTCATCATCATCAACTGGCGATCCACTTTTAGAAGTGCCTGTGAGTGAAAAATATATCTCTATCAGAAGAAAAAGTTCTGTTTCTGGAAAATAAGTGATTATTTAAGGTGCTTTTAATTTAATTTCGTATGTACAGGTATATATAGCATAAAGGTTACACAGGCAGGGAAAAGATGCTCTTTTCTTACAATTGACAATAATTAAGGTGAGCTCTTCAATGAAATCTAAGCCTCTTAGCCCACCTTCTGCCATCTGTGGCTCCAAAATTAGAGCGTAGGTAGGTTCGCTCCTTCGCCTTCTGGAAGGAATGGGGAAAAAATAAGTGCCGTCTATACTACAAGTCAGAGTACCACGGTCAACCTGCTTTCACAGCCGTGCCGTGGAGGCGGAATGAACCGTCTGTGACAGAAAACAAACAGGAAGCCGAAAGACAAGAGCGAGAGAGAGAGAGAGAGAGAGAAAAACCTGTGCCCTTCAGTCTCCCCCAGTAAAGACGCTCTTAACCAGGTCTGACAGCTGACAGCTCCTTGGCAATTGGGGTCAGTTAAAGGAAAAGTAGCTCAAGTTTTGTTGGGGCTTTGGCTTCAGAGATGTTCAGGAGCCACTGCCCACCGCAGCATCAAAGGGGATTATAGGGACAGGGCCATCTGTTGCCAGAATAAGCGTGAGCCCTTTTATGTCTCTGCTTGTATGTGTGAGTGCGTGAGTGTGAGTGTGTGTGTGTGTGTGTGTGTTTTCGTCAGTGTGCATGTGTTTGTTAGAGAAAGACAGCAAGAGAGAAAGACACAGAATCCCTCATGTCTCAGTACTTTTAACTTAAAGGGCAGCAGAGAGGGGTGCAGCCTACACCAGTGCAAGCAGCTGGTTTTAATCTGGGCTGGGGGCACTAAAGGTTAAAATCAGGGCAAGCAGGGCATCACCATCACATGACCGAGTCCTTTTAAAGGTTAAGTTTACTTGTCAAGTATGATCTAAAAGACTTTGAGTCCATACACTCAGTGCCAATGTTAGGATTCAGAAACCATACTCATGTGGGCTGTTATACTAAAAACAGGATGCCTCTAATCAGAAAGAGTTTGTCTTTCGTCATCCAGGCAAACTCAGAACTTCTTTTTGTTGTTGGTTTATTGGAACACGGAGCTAACCTCGTCCCCCCTTCACCTCTGTAATTTGTTTTGGGTCCTGTTCCTGGCCTCCGCCTGGAAATGTTTTCTCCTCGATAGTCTGCTACCTTTTAGCTGAGCCGCCCAGTGCTTGACCTACTGCCGACACTTATTTTCAACACTCTAATTGTCGTTTAATCACATATCAACCTGTCACTTAAAGACCCCCTTTTTTTCAAGGGGGAACATTTGCATATGTTGTAAAACTAATTCCTATCGAAAGCTCCAGTGGCTGTGAAAGCTGGCGCTTCGTCTCTCTCTTTTACTTTCACACCCGTGTAGACACAGTTAAGCACAGAGAGAGGGTAAGACACACACACATGCACACACACAGAAAACTCTTTACTGCGTCGCACCTTAACAGAAAAAAACACACATAAGCAGACGCCATACGTGATATTCTCGATTCAGGTGGTTTTATCACATTTGTTAACAGCGTGCGATGACACGTAGTGTGTTAGAATAGGGACAGCGACAACGGTGATCCAGAGCGCACGTAGTCGTGCGAGCCAAAGCAAAGGTGACAGTGAATGTATAGTGTTATAAAGGTATCAATTAGAGTTAATAATGTATCACTCTTCCAAATGTTACATTCATTTGTTCACACTTAGATAAAGCTACTGCAAAATAGGTTGCGCCGGGTTTGCCTGGCAGACTACACTACATTTACATTATCACCCTTATACATCGAGGAGCCATGTTCCGCTTGAGTGGTGGCGGCAGAGTAGAGGGGGGAGTGAGAATCATGTTTTTCGGGCCCTAGGAATGCCAGTCCTCAGGAGATCTCCCCCTCTAATTACAGAGCGGGGGAAAGAAAGCTCTTTGTTCCACCTTTTATTACATTAATTGATAAAACGGAGCTCGGGTGGAGCCGTCTTATGGAGTGGAGTAGGAGGGGATAGGGTTGGGGCTGAATCGAGGGGGATCCTTTGGGCAGAGGAAGGTGGGTGAGAGGCTTCTGGAGCTGAGGTTCTATTTTCGGAGGACTCCTAATCCCGTTAGGGGCCCGATGGTGGCGCAGCCCCGGCGCACTGCTTTCCCACAGGCCCCGGCGGCTGCAGAGTTGAGGAGGGGAGTGGTGGCGGCAGGGGCAGACGATGGTGTGGTGGGTGAGAGTCCCGGCAGCGTTGTCTGGGCTCAGCCTTAATTAACTGTCTCTTCAGGGGGTACTGAGGGCCACACTGAGACCCTATGTCACAAACGCAAGCAAGCAATGAGAGGCTTTAAGAGGAAGTGGCATCTCACCCACTGTGGAATCGCAGGAAACCCTGTGGATCTTTAATATGGACCCCATACAGCTCAAGGCCATACAGATGTCATAGGACATTAGCTGGGATTTTTTATGACTGGTTATTAGCTTAGCACAACTTGCACAGGTGGTTGATATTTTTAACAACTTCACAGTTATTCAATTAAGCTTAAGATGAAACTTAGAAACATCAAGGGAAAACATTCTGAAACCAGCATTTACTTCAAATATGATTTGAATGTCACTGTTTCTCCACACTAAAAGGACAATAAGTTCCATTTCTATTTGTGCAGGATCGGCCAATCTTATTTGTTAAGTAGCTGTAACAGGCTTTGTCATGGCTGTAATCTGCTTCTGCTCATTTAGGCTACCTGCAGACAACACAGCCTGAGAAGTGCTAGTACAGTGGCCAAACAGAGTCTGAATATGTTACAGAGGCAATTAAACGTGTTGGTGTGTGTGCACGCACACAACAGTGTCAGAGGTGCTAAGCCGGGCCAAGCACGCCTCATTGAAATGTCCATCTTAAAGCCACCCAAGTTCCTCATCTCCCCCACCCTCCAACAACCAAGATGCTTCAAAACTGTCAAAAGCATTTTCCACAAAGCTGAGGAGAGGACAAGGAAAAAAAGGACCTGCCACTGTCACATGCATGCTCGCGCACGCAAACACACTCGCGAGGCTGTCAGGTAAATTAGATCTGAAAGCTGACAATTTCTGACCATATTTCCTTGATTATTTCGAACAAATGCACACCAGCCGCTCTAAGGAGATTAAAGTGACATAAAAGTCCCGAGTGGGAGGAGGGAGGGCAGAGAATCCAGGTCACCCCCATTTGTCCCCCTGCCTGACAGCAGCTATATCGCTATCCAATCCAATAAAAGTCCCCCCCTCCTTTTGCTTTAATTAATTTTACAGCTAGCTTGCTTAATTACTTTCAATCAAAATCCTCTTGCCATCACAAAATTAGAAATGGTTCAACTCCATTAGTCTAAATTCTTCATTTACATACACAAAGACTGTCAGCTCTTGCTAAGCAAACGGCCTCCTGCTTGATGAGATTGTTTTTTTTCACACACTCTATCACTCTCTCGCTTACACACACGCGTGCGACTGTGGTGTTAATTCTTTTGAAAGGAGAAAAGTAGCATAAAATTATTTGATCCCTTTACTTAAGACATTTTCTCCCTAATCAAGGTTCAGGTAAGCTGTGGTGCACTTCATCCAAGGTAATGGAGAGTTGAGTGTGTTTAGCTACAACTGTCAAAATTGATTACATCAACAACTCTGTGTCAAGGAAAACTGCTTGACCTTAAACAATGCAGCACATAATATACGCTGCATATGAGGGATTAGCAGAATTAGTCAGGCAGCGGCTAAGATCATGTAAATGAAGCTAACTAGTTCTTTCTTGAGATTAGCTATTATTTCCAAAGCAATAGACGAGCTGCAGATTACCCAGTGACACATGCCCCTTAAATCTCGCTCCTTTA
>JAPQLA010000002.1:10093922-10106798 GCA_029822935.1 Naso vlamingii | reverse complement strand
CACACACACACACACACACACACACACACAGGCTCACACTACCAGCCATGCTCACCGGGGCTTAGCTAATCCTGTCACATCAGGCCACGTTGGCTGAGTTGAGGCCTTTAGCGGCAGCCCCCCACCAAACCCATGCACCTCCACACTTTGCCATCACTCCTTCACTGACTCCTCTCACTTACTCTCTCTCTCTCTCTCTTACTCCTTTGTTCATTTTAGAAGGTCACGGGTGGCCGACGACATCACTTATGTGTTGAGATGGGACAGCTGACGAATCCGTGTGTGCTCCAGGTGCTTATAACTTATGGCTAACGTGCAACACAACGTGAATATTGTGTTACAGTAAATAAATAAATAAACATGATTTCATATTTATTGTGACTTCATAACTTTAGCTATATTTTGACTTTTTGCAAAGTTACAGTGAAGTCTGGCCTGTGATCATATAATTGTTTTCTATTTTTAAAAGAAAACCTTCAAGACCCCATGGCATGCTTGTCACTCTTGTTTATAAATTATACAGGTGTCATTTTGTCTTTTCTTGTCTGTGTGTGTCATAGTGGTATCAGTATCAAAACACATTTTCCATGCAAACTTGCTGGGTGTGGAAACTGGACACTCCTGCCCTTTAATCTGACTTTCATTCTATAAACGTACAGCTATATCAAGATGGACTTAGGCTGTGTTTTATATGCCTCCGAGGATTTTCCTTACACAGGACCTTGCTGAGTTCAACTACATTTACAAATAACAAAAATACTAAATAGAGAAAATCAAAACTACTTTCCAAACAATCAGAAACATTCAACAAAAACTGCCACAAGCGCACAGTACCGTCTCACAATGCCGCCCTTCAAATTCTCTTAAGAATGCGCTAAATGTTGGCTTCCCTTATCCTATTATTCAGTGTGAGGGTTAATTTGCCCCCATTTCCACAGTACAGCCCCTCCCTTCCCTCACGACTAAACACACTCTAACCCACACATACACACGCACAAAGCATTCCCTTTAAATTTTTCCCAGACTTTCATTGTTTAGCCATTTGAGACAGACTCTGGGAGAGTTTCAAATGATTTTAGCCATGATTTAATTTCGTTTGTTAAAGGGTGATGTCAGCACAATGGGAGACGAGCCTCTAAATCCACTACATTCACCCAAAATGCCCAGATGAGATAATCATTGGTGACGTCTACGAAAACACTTATTATATTTGCCCATCGCCTGGCTGAAGCTGTTAAAACTCATCAGCGTTATTCCCATTTTTTTTCTCTGGGAAAGAGAAAAAAAATTAGCTCAACTTATAGTGAAAACTGTCACCCCTTTTAAAGAGACAGGGCTACATTGTTGTGGCCGTGGATGGAGTTTATAAATGGAAAAAGACAGGGCAGAGGGCTATCGGGTGTCTATTCAATACTCATTTTGTTTGCACCCAATACTAATTAAATAAAACACGCACAACTTTTTAATTGGTTTTACAGAGATCAACAGTTTCAAAGAAGTTGAAAAAGAACAGTGTAGTATCTACTGTAGTTATACACAAAGTACATTCATCATTAGTAAGTGTGGAAAACAGTCTACTCTTACATGCTGGAAACTGTGAATGAGCACTGCTTGTCCCTTGACTTGTCCACACAATCTGAAAGGGCTTGGGGCTGACAAGGCAGCAAAGGAGATAAGAAATGGATCAACGTGAGCTTTTCTCATAGCTTAATTTATTTTAAATCCAAGCCCTATTTACACACTGCACACCGGCAAGCCTTGTCAGCTCCAACTAGCATTGAGATATTTAAAACCATTAATGCTGTACAGCGGCAGCCTGAGCGTGTATGACACAAGCTGTCGCTGTGAGAAACAAAGCCAGAGCTCTAACTGCCACAGCTTCCACTTTTGAATGCAGCACCGCTACGAAAACGGTAACCATGCAGTCAGATGCTATAACAATACAAATTTTGACCTTTCTAAATTTAAAAAAGGATCTAGTAATTGCACAGGCCTGTTTCACTGTATCTTTAGAAGAGGGGCTAGCCCCACAGAGGCAGGGGTCAGGATATGAAACACACAGGCTATCTGCCTCCCGACAGGATATCCTCATGGATCAGCAGTGGTAGCCATGTTGACCCGCCCCGTTATTAAAGAGGCTAATCTGTTCAACATGTCAATGTTAGCACTTTTAGCTGCGATTAATAAAAGAAGACCCCAAGAGTGCTGTGTGTGCTTTTCCAGTGCCCCAGGTTGTTTTCATTTGGTTTGTATTTTCAGTGGTTTTCGCTGTTTGGTAATTCAACAGTCCTTTTTTTTTTTCTCCTATTAGCATAAACAGTGTAAATTATTAACTTTGTTAAAAGAATTATAATCGGCCCCGAATCCTCAGCTCTATGGTAGCTTTGTGTGTTTTTCCCTTTCTGCCACTGGCAAAGAGGCACTATAGCATTGCAGATATCATTAAAGCAAATGTAACTTTATATTTTATAGATAAGAACAATGTGCATGTGATGCCTGACTTTCTGGCCATTTATGCGATGCTTAAAATGTATGGCCGAGTGGCTTTCACAGGCTAGTAGTAATAGAACTGCTCTCTAACAGACTTGCTTTCTAAGTGCCTGGTGCTGTGTCTTAATTTGTAATCTAGTCAAACCAATTGTCCGCTAGCTAAAAAGGTCACAGAGACAATAGACTACACAGCCTCCCGCAATGTAGAGAAAGTCCAGGTTGTCTTTTGTAGCTTTTTAACCAAAGATGTAATTAAGACACCTTCATCTTCTGGGGTGAGAAGGGCACCGAGAAGACCGTACTAGAAACACAAGAGGAACTTCACATTACTAGAAACAGAAGTGAGACGTACAGTAAGACAGAGCATTTGGTTAGTGGTGAAAAGCACCTGTCTCCGCAGCAAAATGTCACCGCTGAGGATGTTTTCTAAGTTTACCTCCTTGCATAGTCAGCGTGTGATTTTACACATTGTGACCGACGACTGCGTTGAGGAAAGCTTGTTGAAAAAAACTGAGTGATGCAAAGCAACACAGGAGAGGCAGAGGGGGGGACTTAAAGGACGTGATTTATCTGGGCTTGATTGCGTGTTAATCGAGGTTACGTGTATTAAGTGGAATCTAATTGGAACAGACACTGGCAGTCTGACAGATCGACATGATGCAGATGGATTGGGGGGGGGGGGGGAAAGTGGGAGTGAGGGAGACAGGGAGAGAAAGAGGGAAAGGGAGAGAGAAGGTTGTGCAGTCGAGGAGAGGCACAACGGAGCAAAATGAAACACAGCCTTTCTGCTACTGTACATGGCCAAACGGAAAGAGTTTTGTGACACCAAACATTCAAATAAAACCAACAGAGCCTTTCAAGCAATTGAAAAACGAGAGGACTCTGCCGTTGGGCGCATCTCACGTGCGTCTCATGATTGGCGGCTGATGAGACATGTAACCCTTCTTGAGGAGGACACACACGGGCGAGATTGTGAGTGACAGGGCACAGCACTGGAGTATGCCCTCCCCTTCAGTTGCCACAAATATTCATTTCTTCTTCATTAGAATGAGGGGGGGAAAAAAACTCCCCCTCCAAAAACAAGTTACAGAGGCCGAGTGACAGCTGCTGGAAAATTCTCACCTCGACGAGGGAGCAAACAAGTGTTCGACCGGTCCTTCTGACTCTCTGCTCCTCCAAAAAGGCGACAACTGTTTCGAAGGCCCTCTCCTCTCCCCAAATCTGAGGTATTTAGCTAGTGGTCTGAATGACCCTTTCAAATGTTACCAGAGTAACAGACCGTAAAAGATGACCACCTGTTAAGGCCAAGCAACTGCTAACTCATAACTAATATACCACAGACTCTGTAGACAAATAAGGAGGCCATTTCCGAAAAGGTTTAGAGGACAGGAATAAGATTTGAAATGAAAGATACGGTGCTGCATAGAGATCAGTTTTGTTGCAGCATTGCTCTGAATTGGTCAGTGCGGCTATAATTGGCAGCAGGGGGATACAAAGTGTGAGTGACATGAACGGCCTCAAAGCAGCGAATAGCCCAGGAGCAAAAATGACTGTCACAGTGCCATTATCTAAATCTGGGTTAAAAATACAGTGATTCTCGACGAAAGGGTCACTTCTACTGATAGCTGGCCAAAATGAAGGGAAGCAACAGCAAATGAATGTTCAAAGGTTTTTTTTTAAAATGACTGAAAAAATATGTACAAAGAGCAAAAGAGAGACGAGAAAAGGTAAAGAAGTAAATAGGAAATAAAGAGAGGAACTATGGGCATTATTTAGGGGCAGTTTGCAGGATACTACAGCACTCGAAACTTCACTCATCAACACAAAATGCCCAAATTGTTCCCGACATGATCCCGTCATAGTGCAGAGACAGAGGAGTTGCTTCGGTCATCCGCTGATTTGATCCATTATGACTGTTACACTAATGGCATTAATAAGGGCAAAATTGCTATTTTGAAACGCAGAATTTTCATCCTCTTCATTTGGCTAACCTTATCGCCTCTCTCTTCTTCCTACATGAAAGCCCACAGTGGGCGTGCATGTATGTGTGTGTGTGTGTGTGTGTGTGTGGGCAAATTTGCATGTGTCTGTGCCCCCACCATGTAATGGTTATAAGGTCATCTCTATTTTCCAGGCTCAGCGTACAATGTCGTCAGATTGCAACATTTTGCAAGGTTTAAAAACAACAACACGAGCTTTGAAATGTGACTCCCTGCTATTTTCGATAGATTGACAACAATGTCGTATTCACCAGCTGGCCATGATAAAAGACCTCAACCTCATTTAACATTGCCTCAATACATTTTGATCAAAGCCTTTCATCCAGCTTTACAGCACTGCCTTACAAAGAATCGCCTAAAAAAAAAAAAAAAAAAAAACAGTGTTTAAAATCCAAGTGTATTAAATAAATGTGTCTTTATCCTGTATGTTTGATTTACTCAGAGTTCATTGTATCAGCACAGTAAATGTGTCTGCAAGTATCCTGTATATTTGAGCTGAATGTGAATATACGTGTGTATGTTCAGCCCTCATCTGCCTCTAACATTGAGAGGAATGACACTCTGTGATCAAGGACATGAATTGCTCATTGATTTTTAGGGGCCAGCTTAACTATCCATTCCAATTGATTTTTAGCTTTGCTGGGTGTGCGAGTTATGGCAGTTTTAATGTATCATCTGTATGTGTACTCATCACCCACTGCAACAGGATTTGCAATAGTCTGTGGAAAATGCATAAACGACACCATTTGCAAAAGTGAGATAGGGACTTTCCTTTTCTGCTCTTTTTCTATTATATATGCCATCAAGTGGAAACCATAAAAGCTTTTGTGTCTTACAACAGGTGAATAAAATCACACACAAAAAATTATAATAATAACAACTAAGCTATTACCTGCTCCTAAACTCTAAACTGTAAATAATCTCATGGCAATAGCAGTGGCTTTTTTAGCCTGATATATTAATGGAAAATAAAATCAAAGCATGTGAATGAAGAAACCCCTTTAATAATAAGCAGCACTGCTCAGAGCATGCATTTCAGCTTGCACTACCACGTAGCAATGCTAACCCAAAAAAGAGTAGAAATTTCAAGAGGACTCAGACCCCTATGCAGCACAGAAAGACCTGTCATGGCTTTGCCACAAGAAAAAGCAAACAAAAAAAGTTTGTGAGTTTGTGACTGTCAAAACTTTCAGTATATAAAACAGGCCGTGCCGACTTTTTTTTTTTTTTTTTTTTTACATTTAGGAGAATACTGCCATCATAACTCATGTTACCCATCAATTAACAATTCATACAAACTATTAATAATCAATGGTTTGATGATGTAAGAGACAAAGTCAGAGCAACGCGATCCAAAAGGCAGTCTAAAGTCATCTGTCAGGTAGAAAGTCATTAAAATAGAGTCTCGTTTTCCTGCGCCGAGCTTAGGTTTCACTGAGGCAGGGATACATTTCTATTCTTCAGAAAAAGGCTGTGCTCTCATATGATATCATCTCATTCACAACATTACTCTCAATAGCTTGTCTTTTTTGTCTTTTGTATTTTTTTCCAATTTAAATGGCTCTTTTTTCCAAATGGTTTGGGTGAATTGGTCCTTCTATGTGAGGTAACTGCCTTTTGTTCAGTGAAAAGGACTGCATAAAGCACACTTTACTCCATCCTTTAAAAAAACAAGTCGGCTTAATTAATGTTTTACAAGTGCTGCTGTATTCTTAGTAAAAAAAAAAAAGCCTCTATCAAAGCCGACAGGTTCAGATTACGTACGCTAATTGAAATTCTGAATTTCTAAGCCAACTTCTTTTTTTCCCTGCTCCCGCTCTTTCTCCCTGCGCACACAATAAAGCCTAGTGTTTTGTAGTCCACAAATGACATCAAATCATCTAAGTAATATGGGCTTTTCTTTTTTTCCTTTATTCTCATGTTCTGCTAGTGGGTTCATGAGACAGCTTAATAAAGCAGTAAATGCTTGGGGAAGCCTGAGAACCCTACTGTGTGTGTGCGTGTGTGTGCGCGCCTGCAGGCACGTCTGTGTGTATGTGCACGAGCATGCTCTCGTGTTTTACCTCCACCAGGGACCTCAAAGCAGAAGGCAAAGCCTGGTTCCATATTCAAGCAGATTTTCCCAAAGAATAAAGCAAGAATAAAGCCAATGAACAAAAGAGAATGACTAATACCTAAACCAAAGCCAAAACCCAGACACTTATCTCATGGGCTGACATTGATAGAATCCATACTAATGCAGCCTGAGCTAAATGAATACAGCATAATTTACAGGTTATACATGCGTTAGGTGCCGGAGGAAGGCACGTTGTGTGAACAGCTGCAGGTGTGGGAGTCGCGAGGCTGAGGCCGAGTTTGGACAACCATCACAGACACCTTACAGCACAAAAGAGGTAACAAAGGTTTCTACGCACTGGTGACAATGATCTGAGATGGAGTTGGAGACTGGATCAACTGGGATATGGAACAAAATCTTTTTAGCTTGGAACATACAGATACACGCTTTTCTTTATACTGTCACTGTTTATCTGGCAAGGTTGCTGTAGCGGGCAATTACTAAATAACAAGGTTTAAAAATGTCATCCTTGATAATCTTTGTTCTGAGTTAATCATTGCAGGGGGGAAAAAAAAACTTCTTCTCCTCTTGTCCCTTTTATATTTGCCCAAACTCCTTCCTTTCAAAAGGGTATTATTTTATTGGCTTGTTTTGCAAGCATTATAACTTAGCATTCTTTGCCCAAGGTCAGTTTCTAGTGTGCCACGAGGAGTATTTACACATGGGGCTTTTCAGGTCAGTTCTATTGTATTTACATCAAATAATTTTTGATAAGGGATGTAAAAGAACTATAAACCCAACATCATAAACGGGAGGTGTAGTTGAAATAAGGACAAAAGATCAACGGCTGAATTTTTCCTTATCTTAGACACGTTGATATTTTTGAGTCAACTCTCTCCCAGCCCTCCCCCCACCCCCCCACATCTCTCTCTCTCTCTCTCTCTCTCTCTCTTTCACAGAGCTGAGTAGAAGTGCGGACTTGTTAGATTTAGTCCAATGGCTTCCCAGTGCGGCCAGCAAGCAAGCTCTTGTTTCATAGAGAAGTACCTCCCCTGTTATCTCCCTAGCACTATAATCACTTAACAAAGACTTGGGCATTTGCACAAATTAAAACATCAATAATGCATAAGTGCTTTTCAGTTTTGAGCTGTAGTGTCCCTGTATTGGGATGAAATACCCCCTCTACCAGTGGAAAAACTCGCCATCTTCTGTCCCACAAACGACTTAAAGAAGCCACGGCCCTGCCTTGAGCAACAACCCCCATTCTTGAGGCTGAAGCTGTGGTGAACATTTGGGATCTGCTTTGGTAACGGGACAAAATGGCTGGGCTGAGTGGGAAGTTGTTTTAAAGCAAGAGGCGGTAAGTGGTGGTGGTGCATCAATGCAAACAGGCAACACCCTCGAGTGGCGCAGCGTGGCATCCTTCCATAAACAACACCACCGCCGTGTCCCCGACATTTATGATTTGTGGTCAGAATGGCAACACAGGCCTGATTCCGACCAAGTCTGCATGTTTGCCCTATCGTTACATGGCTAAATCTGCCCGCCCAAGTCTCTTATTTTCCCAGATGAAAGAACCAGACGTTTCAAATGGTTGACAGAGAGCTTTGCTTAAAACAAATCATAAGAGAACGTGACACTTAAACAAGGAAGAGAAGGGTGGGGGCATCACGAGAAAGAAACTTTGTGACACTCTGAAACCAGGATGGTGTTTCGGCCACTGTTCAATTTGAGGGGAAAAAAAATCTGCTTTATAATTATTACTGCATTTGTGAATATGAAGTGTGCTGCACTGACTATGGAGGTTGGAGGAGTTAAGTATTATTATTGGACTAGTAAATCCATGACCAGTACTGTTCCAACACCAATAGAGGACAAGCCATTCCATACAGATGGCCTCAAGGACAATTAGCAGTAATGATTGGTTGCCACATAAATGAGGGAAATTCTATTTGCTACTGCACTTGCTGATGATCACAGACAAAACGCCTGACAATAATTTGGATGACTGCTTTACACTTGACGTTACTTGTAAATGCTGCTAAAATATGCAGTGCACTGAAAATGAACACTTCTTAGGTACATGTGTTATTATTTTGGGAAAAACAAAAGGGAAGGAAAGGTAGAGCTTTAAATCTTATGCAAACACCACATTAGCAAGTAGAATAAAGAGATGAGACAAACAGCATAGTGAACTAAAATATTATCTCTTCAATCATATCCTTTTCCCCAGATCTCTTCATTTCCCCCTCCCTTCTCTGTCAGTTAGTCTGGCAAACAATCCCCTTGTTAGCAAACTGTTAAGACAGCCGCTTGGTACACAAATTGCGCTCGACCAAGCGAATTTGTTTTGCAAGGGTGACCTGTTTAATCATCTCATTTTCTTTGGCGGACATTTATTCATCTGGTTTCCACGGTTACAGAGAACATTAAGGGGCTACAGTAATAAGGCTGGAGAGTCAAACAGGTAATAAAAAAATTAACGCCATTTTCCAGCAGCCGAGGACAGTGGGTGAAATGAATCAAGGGAGAGGGGAGAGAAGCAGCGGGGGGAGCAAGGGGGTGGGGTGTGCGTGTGTGGGGGGGGTCCAATATTGTCCAAACAATAAGCCTTAGCGGTTATTTTACTCTGTAGATCAGGTGGTGCTGTTATGGACATGACACTTTGGGCACAGAGCAGGCGAGATAAAGCTTTTAAAGTGGCCCTGCTCCTTTTTTTATTGTCATTTAGCGATTACATATCAGAACAATTAAAAGTTAGCCTAAGATATCTATTAACTTTGCTCTTTTTTATTTCTCTTCTGTTTGAGAAGGAAGACAATTTGCACTTGATCCAAGCAATGCAACGTGGCAATAGCCCGCAAGGGACAACCTGACATTTAGATGCCCTGGTGAGAAATGTTTCGTAGTCCTCCCAAGTTGAATCTTCTTTCTAATACTGTCTTTTGAACAACTGAGCAACAGCAGAAGCAAAAAAGAAAATAATTTGTCACTCTTAAACTGATAAAAACATCGACCTGCGCACCAGACAAGAGCCCAACTTCTAGCCAAATATAGAAAATTCCCGCACAATAGGGGGAACAGGTGCTGAGGGCCCATAGAAAGTGACGAAGCCAAAGAGCTGGGTTGCCTCTGAATGCCAAATAAGGCAGTGAGACACGTCGCACCAAGGCACCAAACAACCTACTGTCATGCGATTTTCTGAGTCTGAGATGACTCTCACCGATTTCCCCACAAAATGTCTTTTGCACAGTATCTCCCTGTGCTCAGACTATATTCAGGCCTGTTTCCCACTTTAATAATAGTCGAACAAGAGAAAACAGGCAACAAATTTTATGCATTACTCATTTCTCCACTCCTTCTAAAAGTATTTCTAATTGACAGCATGGCTTTGGCACTCCACAAACGTTCTGAACCTAACCCTTAATCATTTAAATCGTCTGGTTTAACCTGTATTTGGGCATTTTACAACTCTGCCAACACCTGTCCCCCACCCTTGTGAAAAACAAACGAAATTGAATTCTTTCTTTGTCTGCTGTAGTGCTACATATACGTCGTTCTGGGGGTGGCTCCAGCGTGACCAAGGTCGGAGAGGGAGGCACAACTGATGGCAGACGACATCTCTCGGGAGAGGGAGGAAAAGAGACGTCAGCCGGCCCGGTCTCACACACGCACATACAAAGAAAAGCATTGGGTACCCACTCTAACATCAAACACACACCGTTCACATGTCACAAGAAGCGCACTCCCCTCTTCACCCCTGACCAAGGCAGGAGCTCGGAGAAACAAACTCCCGTCGTACATGCGGGGAGAAATCCCCAAAAGGGGGGACAGAGGACGGACAGCAGTGAGAGAAGAAAAAGGCTAAGCTGTGGCTATGGGACTGCCAACTGTTCTGCTAACAGCCTCTTAACAGGTGTGGGCTCTAGAACCATGTAATCCTATCAAGTTACCGGGTAAAAAAAAAAGAAAGAAAGAAATCCGGCAAACTGCAAACTCCTGGGCTCTTCCAGCCTCTCTCCCTTCTCTTCTCTATCTTTCTCCCTCTCTTTCTATCTCTGTTGGCAGTGACAGAAATGAACAGCTGGGCTTCAGATTTATCATGTACAGACAGTAATTATTGCTGGTGCTGCCTGCCACTGACCCAAGTGAATAGAATGTCACATGAAAAAACACATGGCGGAAGGGGGGGGACATGAAGTTGAGGGGTGCCGCATTGGGGACTGTTTGGAAGAAGTGTGTGTGTGACACAGAAGAGAGAGGAGGGCAGTGTTTAAACGTCACTACGTTCCTGTTTGCAGTCAATTACGGACGAGGACAGAGGTATTGGCTTTGTAACTCGGCAGAGCAAACATTTTCTCACCTACGGTGAAGGTGAGAGAAAAAAGAGGTTCCCTGTTTGTTTGTGTCGATTTCTTTTCTCTCCTCCTTTTAAAATAAAGCCAGTGACAGTACAGCAGGCACTGAATTCCTGTCAAAGAAGAGGTGACAGAGAACTGAAACTTAAAGATGTGCTTAAAACTAGAAGGCAGCGGTTATGTGAGAAAACAGATTTCTTTCAACACCTACTCTCTCCTGTTTCATGTTTTTACCTTACATTTATGATTAACTAAGCTCAACAACAATCATGGATTAATAAAAAACAAGGCAAAGCCTCTGATGTTGGACCACACAAAGTGTTTTATATGGACCTAATCTGACCCCACATGCTGTATTTGTTCCAGAGATAAGAGGGTCAGAGATACACTATCAATTTATTACCCGTGTCAATTACTGTCCTTGTCATCAATAGTTAAGCCCGCATCTGCTGCCTCCTTTTAAACACATTCAGTTGTATGAAAGTTGTGGACTGTCACATTCCATACCCGCTAACCTACGAACGGACTGGTTCACACCTTAAAGACCCCCCGCCACATTTAAAAGGATTAGTCACCACATTTTGTCCCGGCTTAATCTCTCTTTCAGCTGGCCTAATAAGTGTGCTTCGATAAGCGAAGCATGCAAATTCATTCATGGCCAGTGGAGACAACGCTTTCAGACAAACGCGCCAAAGTCTTCCACTCTGCTAATTACCTCTTCATTTCCCCTTTTTTCCCTCTTATATGGCATATCAGCGACCAGAGATTATTCTTCTCCCTTACTTTGCATGAAATTATAATTTCATATGTAAGATTAGAAAAACAGAGCCAGAGAAAAAAAAAAGTTACCAGAAGCTTCTTGACTCCGCACACGAGAATACATGACACGGCACATTCAGCTATGAGATTAAAAGCAGAATTTCTTTTCAGCTGCTTTTGCTCACACAAATGAGTAAGAGATACAGGGGAAAAAATGACTTTTTTTTTTTCCAAGAAAACAGCACATGATAAAACTTTTTTTTTCTAATAAATGATAGAATTTACAATTCGGTGCCATACTTTTTGAAATATTAAAATTACAGCGTATTTTACCGCTTCAATTTCCTTTATTTTTAGTTGAGCAGTTTAACAAACATGCATTATCTGTGATAATAAAATTTTGTCTGTTATACTTTGGATAATAAAGGCAGTGAAGACCCAAGGTGCAACCTGTTTATCATTCTGGAATATTTCCTCACCGAGTATTAATTAGGCCATTACTCCAGATTGGTGACGGGGAGCTTTGAGGTTTTAATTAGGTGCCGGCCACTGCATGAGTGCACCGGATTGAAGAAAGGGGGTGGTGATGCCACTTGCCTTGCTCCTGGCCCATATCAAGTAGCCCTGAACACTTTGGCTACTGCGGCAAGATGCATGGCAGCCCACGTGCATCTGGAGTTTATTTGATCGTTTGATCTCTAATGTTTCCTCTTTCTACCGGTAAAAAAAAAGGCCAGTTGGTGTGATTTGGGTATTGAAAGACGGGGGTTAAGGTAATTACGGTGTTGGGTGGCTTGTGTCTGATGACTGGGCACATGCTCAATCAGGACTCAGCTGTCCCTCTCTTTCTGTCTACCCCCCCAAACGCACACAAACACACACTCATATACACACGCACGCACGCACACACACACACACACACGCACACACACACACACACACACACACACACACACCTCCCTCCTCTTGTCTGCTGTCTATGTTCCCCCTTCTCTCCCCCTGCCACTCGGCTAAAACCAGGCATAACACACACAGCCTCGCGCAACATCAATCAAATACTGAGAGCGGACCATAAAACTACACAAACATATACGCTGCCATTAACTACTGTATTTGACACTTATTTAATAGTTCTTCTCAGATGTAGGTTTAAAATGAAAAACTAAATTAAAAGACAGACAAGGAATTAATTTAGATAGGAAATTTAGCGGTA
>JAPQLA010000002.1:10043129-10057616 GCA_029822935.1 Naso vlamingii | reverse complement strand
ATTATGGTCTAATGTAGCCAGTTTCAGTAAGTTAAAGGGTCACATTCAAAGAGATCCAGTTAGAAAGGTCTAATTTGCATTACACTACATTGGCCTATGAACAGTGGTGGATAAAGGTTTTGTAAGTAAAAGTAATATTACCCAAACTGTGACATTAGTCCATTACGAGTAAAGGTCCTGCATCAATGATAACTTGAAGTATTTATTATTCAAAGCTCAGGGTTTCATACTGGTGAATCATTTAAAATGAACATTGAATTCTCTGCTTTTAGGAAGACAGACTTGCAATTCATCATAAGTAGTACTACAACAGTTAAAGGCTAGTGCTGTTAGCTGTATTGTCAGGTGTTTGTGTCACATTGCGTATTTCAATGATATCCTGGGTCTCTGACTGACAGTTTTTGAACCACTGGCAGGTAAACTGAACATGCAAGTCTGTCCATTTTGGACTAAAAGCTCAGCTTTTGCATTTTGCTTTTCTCATTTCAAGAGTACGCTATTTGAAATGAATTTTTCTCTGACTTAATTCGCTCTCTGTGGTCTCTCATCTTGTCTCTGTGCATTGGTCTCACTCGAGCAGCAGCCAGTAGCAGCACTGCTGAGCAGAAATGCAAATGTAATTGGCTGAGTAGCGTACAGCATACTTAGCTGGACTACAGCTACTACCACTTTCACTAGTATTACCACAACAACTACTACCACAACCTTTACTTGTACTACCACTGGCTACCACTACCTTATGGCTACCACTACTACCAGTACTACTACTTCTACTAATGATAATAATGATGATGATCTCCATTGTTTGAAATGTATGTGTATGATTATGCACACTGTGCTTATCTTAAACTACAGGGTAAATAAATGATGATCTAGTTGGTGTAAGAAATATTTAATAAAAATTCAATAAATGCGTTTCAACCTTTACGAGCACATACTATGCATGTTTAAGCACAACAGCACATGTAGAAAAAAGCAGAAATATTGCTCAAACTATTTTATGACACACTCACACTGGAAAAAACAAAACTGGGTGTGCTGATTTTTTTCATTGCCATTCCTTTTCTTTTTGTGTATTTATGTGTTTTGGCCTTTTCTTCGGTTTCTAATCTGTGTTTGATATGGTGAGATGTGACTTCCTACCCGAGCCTGTTCCATTGTTTTCCAACATTTTTAGAGGAATGAGGTTAAAACAAACTGTTCCTATGTAGAAGGTCAAACAACATTGTTATGAAACTAAAAGAAAATGAGACTAAAGGTGACAGCATGAAACCAACTGGGTATTCCTGTTCCTGACCAAGGCCCTGTAAACACTACTTTGTTGATCTATAATTAAGAGGAAAAAACTTCACTTTGGCACTGTGGGCTCCTTGCAGTGATACTTCCTCTTAATCTTAGTCTCTTGTGTTTATTTATCAGTTTTCACATTTTGTACGCTGAAGGACTACTTGATTATTTAGACAAGACACAGGAGTATTTCCTGGGCCAGCAGTGTGAGATCTCTGATGCAGGGATCCAAGCAGGCAGTTTGCTTAATGCTTGACCCTTGACCTCTCCTGGGTAATAATGCCTCCATATCTATCCTCACACACGTAGCGGCACAGAACAATCACATATTCAGATGCCTTGGGAGGTTTCACAAAGCCGTGAGAAACGCTGTCAAATAACAGAGCGTGTTGGAAGAAGTTCCTCTACTTGTGGCTCTCTGTCGTGAAAAGTGATCCAACGTGTCTAATTTGTCTAAATATTTCAATTTTAACATAAAAAATATGTTCAATCAAACCTACAAGAAGTTAAGAAACATTTATACATTTCCCATGCTCCCGTCCCTGACCTTTGTCAGAATGTTTTGCACTCCCTTCCCCTCTCTTCTCCTCTGATAGAGCCAGAGGAAATCAGCATTTAGCACTTTAAGCAGTACTTCCAGAGATCCAGATTGCCCTCTGGTTAACATCGCTGGCATTTTCCATTTTCTTCACTTTTTTTCCCACTCACCCACCCTCTCAGCTGTTCCTTCCTTTAGTCATACTCATTTCACACAATTCATAAAATCTGCCACAAAGTCATGAAAGCAGCAACTGCAAGCTGAGAACTGCTTGCAAAAATAAAGGGCTCTCAGAATAGATAAATAAAATCTCTGTTATCCAGCTGCCCTCCCTAAATCACTCCCAACCCCTTCAACAAGTGGTCACAAGCCGGGGCAAAGCAGACTCTTTCAATAGCACATGACAACCACAAAAGAGATTCTTTTAGATTCCAAAACTGATTGCTCAAGTTTTACAAGTAAAAACTGGGCTGAATCTGTATCTTTGAACATAATTACAGTACGTCCTTGTATCATCCTTCCTGTTGGTGAAGTAACCGCTTACTGCACTCCATAAATTTCTGGGAATTAAAAGAAAAAGAGGGGAGGTTTTGTCAAGCTTATTTAAGGCAATATTTCAGGACTTTAGCTATTCTGACTGAGGAAACAAAGCACCAAGTCAGACACTCTCCATATCTCACATTTTCATCACAGTATGGGGGTTCACATGCGGAGGGAAATTTCAATAAAGCAAGAGGTTAAGCACTGTAAAAATCTGCTTGTTTTCTTTTTCATGTTTTGTTGAGTGAGACTGAATCCCACAACTACACGGCCTGCCAAAGTGATTAAGTTTTTACTGTGTTGGCACTCCCGCCTCAGTTTCTGCAGAGCAGTCCCAAACACTTCATCTCTGAAGGCCCGAACATACAGTTGCAGCCACAGTGCACAAGCAAGCATAAGTTGCCAGAGTTACTCAACATGTGCTGCTATGAGCCTGCCAGATTTTCAACCAGCTGCTAATATTAGAGCATTTTAGCTTTTTTGGAGATTGATCAAATAAGCTCGGAACACCCTCAGTAGTGTAATGGAGTTACTGTGAACGCCTTTCAAATAAGATATGAGTTACGGTTTAAATGAGCTGATAACATTGTTACACTTTACTGGTCTTTCAGGCAAAACAAATAAGGATAACATTTTTATAGAAAGGCTTCTCGAATGTTACTTTAAAAAAAATCTATGAAAGGGAACATTAAAACGCTTTGCTTCAGCATAACAACTGCCCTCTCAATAAAGCCAAAAAATCCACTGGCACACTTTTGTTAAGGTGTTTGTGACCAGGCAGAAGCCACTGTACAAGCAGTGGCCCCTTTGCTTTCACACAGCTAAGAGCGCAGTGGTCAGACTCACCGAGACAATAAATCCACAGCCAGCCAAGGGATGGTCTCTGAAATCCCTACAATCAGGCTGCAGATAAATGGTATTTTGTGCTGACTGCATTGTCTCCTGCCTCTATTCTGGTAATCTAATGTGTGCAACATGCTCTTGGTCACCTTGACTTTGGTTGCCATAGTGCTCAACACAAACATATCCCCACCCAGAAATACACCAAATAAGGCTTGGGGGAAAAAATCTCATAATCAGACGGCGCGCAGGGAGAGGCAGATATAACCTTAAATATATTGTAAACAGGTCACAGCTATTCCAGAGAGTACATAACCGGTGCTTGCGAGAGGTTACTGGTGACACACACGCACACAGTCTGGCTAATTAGTATACAACAATAATTGTCCTAAGCTCAGCTATTGTTGACTCAAAGAAAATGATAATTGCATGGGCATCAACAAAAAATAAATTGAAGTTCTTTAGAATAGAGAGGTCTTTCAGGACAAGTCTGTTTGTACTGAAAATGACCTTTAAGCACCTTCCTCCAACACAGAGGAATCAGGCTACAAGAAGGCAGCCGTCCTGTCTAGCTGTCGACCCCGGCAGATGTGAGTTCTGAAGAGTTCAAAAGAATTCTGCATGGGGGCACCGCCATTTACATAATCCTCCAGATATATTCCCCTGCAACCTAATCAAATTATTCACAAGTCTAGCCCCTAACTATGTAGACCCTGCGATACACAGCCTTTCCATTAACCAGCCTGTGAGCCTTAATCGTATCGAACCAACCAATGTCACTTTTCCCTTTAGAAGGGCCAACAGACGCAGCAAACAAAGAATGGTTGTGTCTGACAGACAAAGATTTCAGACAAACAACATCTTCCCCCCCCCTTGTCCACTTTGTTTGGCATTTCTTTTTGTCCTGGGATTTTATTTACTTTTGAAGAACAGCGTGCACGAAGAGAAAGAGAATTTTATCACTGGAAGTACACAATCTAGAGACAATAGGACATTATGTTCAAATGCGGCTTTCAAGGGAAGTTGGGCGTTGTAGTAATTAGTGGAGCAGAGTTGGAGCTATTGAGAATAACTTTGAAAGACAACTGCAGATGACACAAGGGATTTCGATAATCATGGGGTTGCGTTCTCTCAGGGCCTAATCCGAAAAGAAGATAAACAAAACTGCTGATTCAAATACAAGTAAAATTTATGCAACAACAGAATTTTCAGGATTGTAAATACGGTATTTTTTGCCTTGTGAAATTGCTGATGAGTAATTTGTAATTTGTGGTACAAACGTAATATTTCCATGTTGCTGCATGCACAGGTTGCTCATTCTACTCCACATACAAAGCTTAATAGATAAAGAAAAACTGAAACTCAGTGATCTACTGTTTTTATATTTCTCAAGAACATCTCAATTCTATTTACTCTGAAAGTGTCACAGTGTTACAAACACCTTGAATAAAAAATAATAATAACCTTATAAGCATTTGATCTCACTGCCGCTTTATTTTCTGCATCTGACTTGGCATTGTTTGACTCTGACAAACATCATCTCATTATTAATCAGCCTTTGTTGTTGTTTTGTGTTCAATCTGCTGCCAGGGGGTAAAGGGTTAATGGATCAGCCAAAGTTTACATCCCATATGCGGTCAATTTTCAATGACTTCTTTTCCCACATTGAAATAAACTATTTTATGTCTCCAAATATGCAGATCATTTTGCTTAATGAAAGATGCTTGACGTCTCAGATCCAATTAATATGCAAATGCAAGTGAGGATTTATTTGTGACATTCTGTATGGGTGAGAGAAAACAAAAAGGCTTCTTAACAGTAACACTAATTGCTGTGACTGATTGTCACATATCATCATTCACTGTGAATCTTCTAAATACCAAAATTCAGATAAAAAAATCTCACGCGCACATGATTAGATGTATTTATTTTTGTTTGTTAGCTGTTTTGTTGCCTTACAGTGCATCATGTCTTGTTTTGTTGAGACCAGTGACACCTTCCACAGTTTGCCATAAAGGAGGATGAATAGATTCTACAACAAACAAATATAGCTTTTAATTTAACTAATAGTAATGAAAGAACAGTATTTGTTAGTTATGAACATGCACACATTGGTAACAGCATGTTCAAGTGTCCTATCAGAAATTTTTGCTGCACTTTACTTTATGTACTGTGCACTGGATAACATATTAATATGTGTAAAGACTCAGACTACATATACTTCCTTTTTGTGATTACTCATTACCGCTTTTTAAAACAATACTGTGAAAAAGCTGTACTAGCACATTTGCCCACATTAAGTGTCACATATACAGATTTTATGACTCTCACACGTCCTGTCTCTGGTTCAGACTAATGCAATTCATCTTTGACGTGAAAAACCTTCAATCAGTGATGTATTTATCACTGTAAAATAAAATCGATAATGTAACTCTACTATTAAAATCCTTTAATGGATGAAGCAATATACTTAGCTGTTTGCATCATCCTCAAGCTTTAATGCCCAAGGCACTATACAGAATAAGGCTTACATTTCAAGAACCGTAAAGTGTGACCGACACCTTTTGTAAAGTATCACCTCAACATACGCGTAACATTCAACAGACTTATTTGTCCTACGCAGGATTAAAGAACCGATCCAGCTATTAAAAATGTATTGCACAAGAAGCCCCCAAAAATGTTGGCACACCAAAGAAAGACACAAAATTTCAGTATATTTAACCTTCAATGAGCAGAATAGTCAGTAATACAAAGACTTGAGTACCCATAGCTGCTTTTGTCTTCACAGGGAAGCTCATGCAGAACATATTCCCCATTGGACAACCTTTGGCCATTTATATAGCATTGAGCGGAGTGATGATTTAGTGCACCCCAATCGAGAAACACTTCCGGGCTGTAAAAACAACAATCAGCCTCTTTGGATTAAAAGGCCATATGTCCTTTAACTACAAAAAAAAAAAGATGCTGACTAGCAGTAGGGTGGGCAAAATAAAATGATCCACTGACATCGTCTCTAATGCTTTTAATCTCCTTGTGATATCTTTATAGCTTTTAACCTTGCTTTGTAAGGCAGACAAATCTCCCTGATTGGCTCAATGTTAGTTCAAAGAACAGCGTTTGGATCTGGATTTGGAAGTGTCAGAGAAGTATTTTCGCCTTGGATATGAAACTGTCAAAGCTCTGATAATATAAAGCGTAATATCTTTACATTATATATTATCACTGCCACTTTTAGACCTGATGGAAACTGCAAGCAAATGCATTTGATTTTTTCTGTGAATTGACTTTGAAGTCCTTCAGAGAGATCCATCGAAAGGCGTCCTTAAGTCTTTCTTCTTGCTCCAAATCATAAAACAAGCGGTAGGGTTGGTAATTGGTGTTTTTGCTGCACTGGCTCACAATAGTAATTTAAACAAAATGTCTTGAGAACATTTGCAGGGTATTCACCTTGTCATCCGCTGTTTGCTGTGACTTGCTTTTCGTACAAAAATATAAATGACAATTGATAATACAGTCCAATTGGAATGTCATAAAATACACTGTTATACATAGAAGACAAAATACATGAAGACATATTTCACATCTTTGGTGTGCATACATTTACAGTTGGGCTATTGAACCATATTCGACACACATGTTTTTACTTTACTCTGAAAAACCAGACATAGTTTGAAATGGAAACAATTCATTCACTTAGTGGGAAAACTAAATGCAGACGATATCATGTCACTGTGTGTGTTTACTTTAAAGAAGTAATTTTGTATGTTTAGGGGTCGCCATAGAGACGGCTAGTGTAATTAGCTCAGTGAGGATGGTGAACCCTTTACGTTTTTGATCTTTAAAAGGTTTAGATATGGAAGTGTTTGAAACATCTGCCACATCTGGTCAAATGATGAGGAAGGCTTTTTATGTTTCTGGTGACAAAGCTAATTTATGTAGCCTTTTTTTTTTTTTTTTAATAAATCAAAATGTTTCATTCTGTTTTGTAATCTACAGTGATCAAAAACATCCTAGTATGTAACAAAGGTTTTGTTGCATTTCAGCTATTATCAGTATTAGAGTAAGTGTCAGAGTTCGTGTTTCTCGTGTTGCTTCTGAATCAGGGAAGGTAAACAGATACTCAGACTGAGATTTTAGCCAAATTACTACTACACAGGACATGTGCAACACTAGATCGGACCAATATATTCATACCCAAAGCTTAACAAGACTCTGCAAAGTCTTGAGCAAACGTATTGCTTGTGTCTGAATCTGTCAGTGTTTGTGTGTGTACTTGATGTCTGTTTGCATGCCGACCTAGCCTCAGATTGCTGTTTGAGGATGTAATTGCTCTGCTCCTCTCCTCCTCGGAGTGGCCCAGGATGGATCTGCGCGGGCTGTTTAGCAGTCAATGGCCGGTGCAGATTGTAAACAGATCTCCCATGAATTGCGGGTTTAGCGGTTTTGTGAGTCTCCAAACAAGGTTCTACCGATAACGCTATTCTCTCCCTGACAAAATCAGCCACTTTGCTGCAAGGGTGTGATTTGAGAGGTGCCAGTCAATGTGATTGACAGTATTAATCCCCCACAGGAGCAAATAGGAGGAGAAAACAAACCATGCCCTTATAGAAAACATGTCCCTGTTTAAATCCTACTTTGGGTAAATATTTCACCTAACACCTAATCTAACTGCACAGTCAAGAACAGTGGAGGTTACTCAGAACAAAGACTGCATAATTGACCAAATTAATGAATAAAATAACACATTCACTGCCTTAGCATAAATGACAACTGAATCTAGGACAATACTCCATGACAACAAGATGGCTTCTTTTACATTATATACATGCAGCCCAATGCAGAGCTGTTACAAACAAACTGTACTCAACTGATAATTACAAGGATATCTATGCATACATGTAGATTTTACCTCATATAAACATAAAGGCTGGCAGGGTAATTGCAAGAGATGCCATTACGTTCCATTTACTTTCTAAATTCATCCTTGATTTGTGTGCTGCCATTACGATTAAGACCTGAGACAGTTGCACAGCTCATAGAAAGCACAGTGTGACTTTTAATTTAAACAGTAAGCTTTGCTGGGCAATAGGAAAGCAAGTCATCAGGCACTGAGCACACATTTATTTTTAAAGAACCAGTGTTTATGGGAAGGTCTTGCAGGCAGTGACGCTAACTTTCCTAAAGCTCACAGGACATCCGTATTTTAGTTTTTTGGACATATTTTCACCATGAATGCACACTTGGAACAAAATGTACTGTATGACTGAATGAAAACATCTTACATAATGTCATGCACCAATCCATGTCTAAAGACAAAACAACTGGCAGAGTATTTCAATTTCATGGGGAACAGTGTGGTAGCTGTGATAAGACTGATGACACAACCAAGACAAACACTGCAGATTTGTGGAAACTGTACGGTGCAATTTGCAAAGCTTTCAGTTTCCGTAGTCAGTTTGACAAGAGAAAAGTACAAAATGCAAATTTTAACATAGAAAATTAGAATTACACACCAAAATCTTGCCACTTTGATACCAAACTATTTGAAGCCATTTGGATTGTTTCCAATTTCATAATGATATTTCAGCAATTAAGGAGTGGCTCTGGAAAAGCCAAAGTTGCCTCTCATCACGTTGGCAGTTACCTTACAAACTACGGTGTTTCTGTCAGAGCCAGAATGCATCATGAGGGTCGTAATGCTTTAAACTAATGCTATGACTGACAATAAACAAAAAAATTCTATTCATTTCTGTAGTTTATTCAATGATTTACATGAGTGTAAAACAAAATAAAACACAATAAAAACAAAGATGTTTCACAAAATGCCGTCGTAAAATTGTTTGCATGGTCTTACCAACAGCTAGAGCCCTGAACAGCTTACACCTTAAAATTACAGTTTTATATTGTATGAAGATATAAAAGTTTCTTGCATCTTGCTGTATCCAGCAAAAATTTGGTTTTCTGACTTGAAAAATGAGCGTGACAACAAACACTCAATCACTAAAACAGGCATTGGTCAATATTGATTAAAACCAATCGATTATTCAACCAAATCTTCCATCTATCAAAAACTGGTTTAAAACAACAACCTACAGCACTTGTTATATCTTCTCCTAAATGATTTGTGCAACCAGATAAAACTGACAAAAAGGCTCAAATTATGCTTTCTTCATCTACAAAGCCACCAGGGGTCACATGATGTAGGTTTTATCATCTGCCAATGTCCATGAGGGTCTAGATAAAATTTATGGATACACAGAGTATAAGCACTGACCATACGCATCGTCTGCATGTGTGAGCATGTCCACTAGCATGCTAGGGTTGAGCTGATGTAAACATTCTCCAACCAGGGTTCATATTAAGCCATTAACTAAACTATATTTTGTGCAAAAACGTTACTGTAAGCTCAAAGCTCGCCCATGCAGATCATGTCCGAGTGACTTTAAGGATTGTCGCCTAATGATAGAGATACTCTGTATTAAACACAAACTATAGTCGCACAATGCCAGCGATCAGTGGGACACAGCTGGTTCAGAAGCACATGTTCTATCTTTTTTCTTTTTTTTTTTCAGTACAAATGATGTGAAAATGGCCCATTATGGCAAGGAATAAAGAGGATAGGCCCCATGTTAGAGCCAACCCCTCACTGATGCCCTAGTGACTCGGCCAGCCACTCTCCCAAGGCCTACTCCTTGATTAAATGCATAATCCCCTACTCCCCATCCCCAATGATTTAGTGTGCCTTTAAATCAGCTTGCGCACACATAAAAACCTCAAATAAAAATCACCAAGAAAAACCATTGCACTCTAACTGTTCTATTAAAATGATACCCAGCCCAGCCTTTCTTCTCTGCAATACCGTTTATTCCACATGAATGCGTATCTTCATTTTTTTCATAGGTATGCATATAAAATATTTAAAGTTTAAAATGTCACCGTTGAAACATCAAATGCGGGAGTCTCTCATTAATCAGCAAGGATGGAGGTTCTCTTTTAAGGTTATAACCCTTTGAAAGAGCAAAAATTACATTTTTGACCTTGAAGATGAGACAAACTCATAAACGTAAAATAATTTGCAGTTTAAAGGGGAAAGAGATATCGGTTACCTCAGCCAGCAGTGCTCTGAGTTGTCAGGGGGAGACCAAACAAGTCTCATTTTCATATTTACATCCAAGCTGTTGAGATTAATTTGAAATCACATCAAGGAAGAAAAAGAAACAAAACTCAGAGAAAACATCAAAAGGGGCAACTGTCAAACTTTCAAATCCGTGGGGCCCTAGCTATCTCCCGACGTGTGAAACGCAGACTTTTTTCTCACAGTTTTATTAAATGGTGCATGACATTTTCATTACTCAAGGAAATTAAATTGACTAATTTTCTTACAAGCCCTACGTCTGCTATTTTAGGGAGGTGCACAGAAGAGAGCAATTGTTTCAACACCTACACAAAAGAAATGCAAACGTGGATGTGCTCGCAGAAGAAAATTGATTTCAGAGCCTTATAGGAAATTTGCTCTTTAATGAGAGAATTTAGAGTTTTGATCTTTTTCCTGAGGCTGGGTTTTGATCTTATGCCTAACTGCTGATTCCTGTTTATTCACTTCAGTAGAGCATCAACACATTTACACACAGCATTTGTAATAAAAAGTCTGGTTCTTCAATAGCTTGGTACATCTGAAAACAAGTATTGTAGTAGAATGTCTGTGTTTTTAAATTTATTGTAAATTTTTCCTGTGATGTTTAACAGAGACACAAGGATCTAATGAGACCAAAATCTAATAATCCAAAAAAGAAAACAAACATTAATTTAATGACAAACTTCAAAGATTCATCTTCAGGCTCTTTTGTTCAGCTTTAGTCGTGTCTTTAATCTTGGGAAAACATCAGTCCAACATTTTTCTTCCATATGCTCTCCGAGCGGTAAGAGCCTAAACACACCCTTATTTCAAAAAGCATTTAAAGGGAAATCATGAAAAGCACCCTGATATAATCTGAGAGATGGTCCACATACGTAAAAATAAATTCAGTGCAGAAAGAGTGAAGCTTTGCTCAGACTCTTTGAGGATGGCTGCGGAAAACATGGAGTCAGCCAGGACCTCGACATTGCCCCTCCTCTGGAGATGAAAAGGCTGATTACCTTCACCTCTCAGGGGTGTAAGCCACATGGCTGACAACATCATTGGAAAATAGACTACTGAGCTCCTTTGGGCCCTATAACAGCTTACATTTAATGTGGGGCGAAGATTCACACTAAAAAGGAGGTGACACCACAGCCATACTCTCATACTGTTGAATACATTATGAGGGAAACCACTTATTTCTTGTTGTTGGTTGTGAGGCAGTAATGGGTGAAAAAGGATTTTAAAAAAACAAAACAAAACAAAAAAAACAGCGTAAAAAATGAACTGGTTGGCGTTGTGGGAGTTAAAAAGGATGGTCTGAATAACACAGATTGTTCTCAGTTACTAATGACAAGCTACATTCCTGTTTAAAATGTTCAGTGTATCCAGATGACTTCTCTCAATAGAAACAAAATAATATATCACACGCTGGATTTCTGTAATATTTTTTTGTGGCCGCTGTGGTTGCCTCACAATTCAATTTACAACTCCTACCGTGCACTGAAATTACCTGCATAATATACCTCTGAAAGCTTCTAAAAAGTCAACTGTGCTGATTTAAGGAGGCTTTTGCTTATTTCTGAACACAACAGTTGCTGCTCAGAAATGGTACAAGTAAATGCAAAGAAGCTGAAGCTGTAAAAATGATCTGACCCAAATTAGCAATTGTTTACATGTCCTCAACACTGTTATTAACACATTTTAAGTGATAATGGTTAAAAAATAGCAATTTCAAAATGATATTTCACTAATTTGTTTAATAAAAAAAAATGACCTCTGAATGACCTCTGTGTTCGTCAGCAGCAACTACTCTTTAGTGGTAGCATGAACTCGTTTTCAGAGGTGACTGAATTGACTTAAAACTACTTACAATACTATAAAAATGCTGAGCTTTTGTTGTGGCAGTAAATTAATTTAAAGCCTCAGCGATTCGAAATATTCTGGGATATGTCAAGCTGGGGGGGCGGGTGGAAGAATGGCAGGAGTGGGGCTTTCTCAGTGCTTTTGGCTTGGCAAATGCACATCCTGAATGATGAGAAAAAGAAATTGGGCTTAACTAGAAACATATGGTATTCCACTGGAGAGGAAGCCTTCATAAGAGGATCATGGCTGTGTAATAAATGGAGACAGGGAAAGGGCACGTGTGGCGGTTTGGGTGGACGAGGAGTTTTTCTAAGGCGAGATGGAGCCAAAGTCTTCTTTGAAGGAAGTACAGTATACTAGTGGCTGTCTCACTCAACCTCTCAATCTTGGCACTGAAAAACAATATACTCCAAGGCACATGAGCACACACACAAAAAGAGACATACACAGTCATTCATAGAAAGGCCATGCAGTGACAAAAGTAAGTTTCTCACGATGCCGTACTTCTTATTTGCCCTTTATGTCTGTAATTATCACTATTAGACTGGATGCCCTTGTTGAACCCCATGTAATTTTGTAATTATAATTAGGATTTTTTGATCTTGTCTCTATGCTATTCTTGAAATGATTGCTAGAGGAGTTTAATAATGTCTAAGTTTAATAACTGCAACTCCCGATAAAACACTATACTGTTCCTTTCTAAGGGAAACAAGTTTAGAATCCTAGAATTGAGTTTTAGTAAATAAAAATGTTTAGCAGTTATTAGTTTCTTACATTGCATTTTCTTTAAATATGAAAACTTTCATAGGTAGGACTGACTAGGGTCTCTTTTGGGATTTTAGAAATGCTGGTGTCTAGTTTGTATGTACTCTGCACTAGGGCATATGTCTGTGCTGTAATCATAACAACAATCTTTTACAGATTGCCCATAATTAGAAAAGCTCCTCTCCAAACCAGCTCCATGTTAAGAGCATGATTGCAGCCAAATTGAGCAGTAATTTGTACGATGTGGACGTGGGTGCAGTGTGAGGGGAGAAGTCTGATGGTTTAATGCCACTTTTATCTGGCCTGGTTAGCCTGCCTCACTCAATATAAACACATAGACCTTTGGATCAGACTGCAAAGAGCCTCTGTATTGCATCACGGAGAAACAGACATCATGCTGGTTTTAAAAAAAAAGTGGGGGAAAAGGCAGAACCAGTACACAGATTTTCTGTCCTCAATAACCCCAGGAGACCCATCATGGATGCTAATGGAGTCACTTGCCCTACTATTATACATAAACCTAAACATCACCTGGCTTTTTGTGTGTGAAGAACAGATGCACTCATCATTATTCAACAAAGATTATCAAGGCCACGTTTACTGAGAGGTCCAATAAAGACAGTCCTGTTACTGTACCACAGACACAGCATTTATTCTCTGCCGAGATGTTTATATTCAGTAATGTCATTTTGATCCTGGATAAAAACTGTGCAACTTTATTGTGTCCTCTAATACAGTTACAGCAGATTCCACCTTTTCACAGTGGCTTATTACGAAGGACACAAGCAACTCTCCTCTCTTTTGCACAATGATTCTTGATGCAGTAAATTAAGTGGGACTGTCAAAGTTAACACGATAATGATGAGTTAAAGCAAATTCCTTTTTCCTTACTTAATCTTTTTAACGTGTGCACATTCTTCATGATCCTTTTGGCCCGCCCCATAGTTTGGAAATCAGGAACTGATGCAGCCACCACCATAGACAAATATACAAGATACACAACTTAAAGCAAGAAAGCTAAAGTGGAGTAGTAAATATATATTCTGGGCAGTATTTGTTGTAGTCTGTATTACACCGGGAGACTATTATAAGGTTACAAGTGAGCATTAGCTGTGACGGCGACCTGAACTGCTCCATGTTCCCACTGGTTGGTTGCAGTTAGCTGTTAGCTTCCATACTAGCTCAGTTAGCACACTGTACTTCACTCCAGTCAATCCGTAACTCTGTTTTCTGACACCACGTTTTAGTCTGTATTATACTGGGACCCTGTTACAGTGGGATCTGAATCCCAAATGCTCGTTAAGTGTTTAATATGGCACTTATGATTAATAGTCAGCAAGACACGGGACAACACTGAAGTAGCTGTTTCTGTTGCTATACAGACATGAGCAATCGAGTCCTGACCAAGACAGTCAAAATACAGCAGAGCACCAAGTGTCAGTATTTGTCATTGTTTGGATATTTGTCTACTCTCATGTTGAGAGGAAATAACTTGAAAAATATCCCTTAAAGGTACATTTAGAACCAAAAAAAA
>JAPQLA010000002.1:9716873-9729761 GCA_029822935.1 Naso vlamingii | reverse complement strand
TTGCATGTTTTTGATGTGCACAATGTCTTCTTTTGCCATTTCCAGTCAAGGCTGTTTAGTAAAGTTTGATGCTATTCTGCTGCTTTTGATTGGTTCTCTGGTTTGAATTTGCACGCCCCACATCTGCCATTTACACTGCCCAGTTTAAGCATTTGAAAATGGTGAACAGTTGAAAACATTCATTAGAAATTTAGAAAAGTACTCAAAAAGTTATCAAATGTAATAACTTAGATTATTTTGATAAAGTAATTGGAATAGTTAAATTACTAATTACATTTTAAATAGGGTAACTGGTAATCTGTAACGTCGTACATTTCCAAAGTAACTTTCCCAACCCTGAACATTATTTACTCACCTTTCCTCACAAACATCAACAAAGCCAGCAAACAACTCATAACCGCAGTCCTACAGCTTTTGCATGGTAGTTAACTGAATATCTCGGCTATTTGAAAGTATTCACTGTCAGCAAAGTATCCCAATGTAAAGAAAAAACTTGGTTAAATTACAAAGGGGTGTTATGACATAAATGTGCATGAAATATAAAACATAAGACTCAGTGCAGAAAGTTTTCTCTCACACTGTTACACAAGGTATTATTAGCCTGTATACCACATTATTATACAATTTTGAATTATTGTAATTACCGATAGGCTATATTAATGTGTTGGTAGCATTTTACTGCTGTATTTGATCTAGTTAACATTTATTGTTACATATTTTATACATATACTACAAACAGATCATATGTTCCATTGGTTAAACCTTTCTCTGTAATTGCTCATAAACAGATGCAGTAGAGTAACAAGTAATTTGTCAGGTCCCCTTACTGGATTTGAACTGCTGGTTGGATTAAACCAAAATTTTGAATACATCACAGCAAGCTCTGGAAAATTAGAAAGTTCATTGCCACTTGAGTGAAAAGGATAAATCAGTGAAACATCAAACAAGGCTGATTAATCAATGATAAAAACAATTATATTTTTTGCAGCCCCGGTCCCATGTTTTCTCGTGCATCGTTATTAAAGGACATCGTGATCATAATCATCATACAGTATATATAGTAAGTACAGAACAATGGTTACTTTCTCCTTTGTCTGTATTGCACAGTTGCAAGTTTCACATGTACTAATGCACTCTTGCCCCAAAAAAAGCCCAGAAGTGACTCCTTGTTTTCAAAGTTCTTGTAAATTAGACAGAAGTTAAGTATTATTCCAGGTACTATGTCATCACTTGTGAAAGTCCAGCCCTCTGCAGTGTGACGCTTTGTGTTTTTATATTATGTTCATTTAAGATGAGGCCTACGCAGCCCAGAGTGAGAATATGAGAATATTCTTATAAATTGTAATATGTACATGAATAACCTCTGTCCTAATTATTAGCCAAAAAGGAAAACAGCAACAAAAAGTGACCATGTCTTTGTGGGTCAAAGCCTTTAAATGACCCCTAACACTGCCTTGAACTTTACTTTTATTGAGCCTTTGTTATTTTGAGTTGCCAAGATACAGATGTCTGCAATTGACATGAAACTCTCAATGGGAAACCTGCTTTCCTTTTTTGTATTTCCATGAGGGAGCCGTAAGACCTGTGACCATTTTAGTTTGTAACAATTAATAAACACTGATACCACTTTCATGGAAGTGGAACATAAACCACAATAGCACCGCCATGAAAAGAGGAAATGGAGTGACAATCAGCAGCATATCAACCATTCTCTCTCAACTATTTCATGTATCTTTTTTTTTTTTGACTCAATATCCAGCTAGACTGTCTGGGTGAGATGACTCACAGCTGAATAAAAACATAGTAAATGTTTGTCTTACAGTTGTTTTTTATTTTCAGTTTGGTTTGCAGGTGTTAATCCAACATGTGTACTCTGAGTCTCGGTGGTCTTAACTCTCAACCTTTCGAAAAATGTTGGTTTCCTGTCGAATGATGCTTTAGAGGCTACTAGCATGAGCACACAGAGGTTCTGACAGACTCAGTTTGTGTATTTTGAAAAACACAGCGTGTGTTTATGAGAGCACTTCAGACCAGCTGGTGAAAACAGGAAGTGATTGTACAGAAGGGAAACTTTTGGCCAGAGCTGCAGACTGAAAGCGTATGAATGCTTCCCACCCCTCGCCCCTGAGCAGTCAGTGAACTTTTTGCCAGAAAGAAAAAACCTGTCAGTAAACAAGGTATAGTCAAATCTTTTGTCTGACAAAAAGTACAACTCCACCTGGTTTTGATAAGAGCTCCGATTCCAACTCTACAACTGTATGCACACAGGATACGGCCTTTGGATCATGGTTGTTGGACTTCGAATGAAACTGAAGGTTTCACGAAAGCGCTGCAGTTACCAGCTTACTGAGAATCAGTGGCATTATTTTAAGACACGGCAACGAAACCATCACCAGAATAACAAATGTTTGCAGTGCCACTGGGCACCAAATATTTTAGCCAGCGGACTTACCCTGGAAAAGAGTGAACACATATTAATAGGTTGGTCATGTAATATTCATATGTGTGACCTGTTTACCGTCATTGGGCTTACCCGCAGTTCTGTGGGGGGACTGAGAGGGGGTATTGACTTCCTGGATAAGCACTATTCTTGCCCTAACAGCAAAGAGAAAAATTGTCCAGGCTTTCAAAAAAAAATAAAATAAAATAAAAAAAAAATAAAAAAAATTTGCACTTGGCCTTTTGGTGAGTTTTCTTCTTTTTGAATACATACGCTTGTTGGACTGGGCAACATAGTAGAGTAATAATTTAATGAAATTCTCAGTAAAACGGCTTGGATTAGATTCAAACCAATTTGGGTTGAAAAGGTCAAGGGAAAAATCAAATACTTTGAAAACATTACATTAACAAATAAAATCAGCAAAGACAACAGGCTACTTGAATATTAAGTCTTTGCATAAACAACAACAAAAAAAAAATCATGAAGTTGTCTGATGAAACCGTAAATTCTCATTTTCCTATTCTGGTCTTTTCTCTATGTCAAGTTAAGCTAAACTAACTGGTTGTTGATTGCAGCTTTACTAAACAGAGAGATATGAGAGTGAAACTGATCATATCTGATGGCAGTAAATAAAGCTCATTTTCTAACATGTTCGACTATTCTTTTGATCCATGAATGGCTTTCTTCATACCATGAAATAAAAAACTTGAAAGTTGTTGGAAGAGCCCAGAGGACCTGAATGCTAAACGAACGTGTTAATTTAAGCAATGGCTGGAATCAAAGATGTTAAGATTTTTAGCTGATGACTTGATTTGATTTACAGATTTTATTTCTCATTAACCTTAAAACAGCCTTACTGATTTCTTAAGGACAATTTTATTTCTTCTTAAAGACTTAAGATACACCGAGTTTTGTCATGAATAAACTGAAGAGGTGGACCCAAAAGCAGCAGGCTTTAATAAGAATAGCTGATAGCAAAATAAACTCAAAATACAGAAAGCAAGAAAGGCAAAGAAACAAAGAAAAAACTAAACTGATTGACTGAAAAACCCTGAGGTAACACAAGGAGCAGGAGCATGAGGAGCACAACACAGGGCCAGAGAGCAACAACAGACCATGTGACCAAAAAAAAGGCAAAAAAAAAAGCAAAGGGGAAACAGAAACTACAAAGGGGGTAACGAGACACAGGTTGGGTAATCAATGTGAAGAAACACACAAGGGCAGGCAATTTAGGAGGGAAACTTGACAGGATGTGGGAGATGAACAAAAAAGACAAGACACAGATACCAAAATAAAACAGTAAACACTGCGGGGAACATGAACGACAAATACAAAAACACAGATAGCTGACGGATGTGACAGAGTTTCATTTCAGGTGAGGATAAAACAACATGACACATGAACTTTATAACACCTTGTACATCCGTCACACTCTTTCTTCAGAGCTGAAAATGTCCGTTTGTCGACAAGACAACACTGCGAACAGAGTTACTGAATATCTTCAGCCTGGTCAGAATGGTTCAGGAGATCAATTTTCAGTGTGTTTTTGGTGTGCAGACGAATGGCCAAAAACGCATAGAAATGGCTATGTTTTTATTAATACCTGTATATGTGTCAACAGGGCATATATACACAAATTGACTGATGTCATTTTAAAAAGAAAAACTGAAACAAATTAACTAATCAAACACAGGTGAAACAGACAACAGACTGGAAATAAAACTAAGCCAGAAAGTTAAAAAAAAAAAAAAAAAAAAAACAATGAGAAAAGACATACTCTGGGTAAATTATTTTCTGCTTTATGTTGGTTGCATTTTGTTATGATCTCAGTTTATTCTACTTTCAGTAGAGCAACAGGCAAACAAGCCAGGTCAGGATGTCACAATAACAAAATAAAGCTTTAGGCCAAATGTATCTTTGAATCCTCGGCTAAAGTCTGGCCCATACACTTTCACATCTGGACTCACTACTATTCTTTTGTGTTGACTGACAGCCGGGAAGATTTTCTGAATTGGTCCAGATGTAGAAATGGCATCTGACAGTCATATTGAGGCAGAGGAAACACAAATATGTGCTCAAGTGTTTGCCAGACTGATTTTGCCATCTGATCACGTCAAATTCAAAAGTGATGTCTGGAAGAGAAAAACAGTGAGAAATAAATGTATCCATTGTATCCATTACAATCATTAAATTATCTAATACTTTGGTTCATAAAAATCTGTAAAATTACACTGCAAACTTACCATGAACCATCAGCCTCTGTTGTGTTTCAAGTGCTAATTAGCCAAGGTTAAAGTGCTAACATGCTAAACTAGGATAGCAATAAAGGTAAACATTATACCAGTTTGACATTAGCATTCTAACACTGTAAGCATGTCCGCTTAGCTCAAAGCACCAGTGTGTTTAAGTGTGTATTTTGAGCCTAATTTTACTATTGTTTTTTTGTTTTTTAAACTTTTAAAATGTATTTTTCCTTTAGAGTCACTTAGCTTTCTCATGTTCCCTTTGTGGGGGTTTAGTGGTATCATTCAGCCAAGGCTAAGTGTTAGGCTTGGGCTCTCTTCTTTTGAAGAGGATGCATGGTCGAGAATAGTCAAGAAGGCGGAATTGTACAGAGAAAGAGGAAGCTCTCATTGTACAAGTGAAAGGGATAACAGGAGAGCAGCACTAACTGACAACTTAAAATGGAAGAGTTAACAAAGAAAGCGCAAATATAAATACAAGTAGAGCTTGGTTAAGCACAGGATATGAAATATTTAAGTCGACTGACTTGTGGTGAAGGATAGAGATAAACCCTTTTTTACAAATTAAATTTAGTTCAATTTTTTACAAATAAAGAAATATTTCATAAATGGGGCTATAAACAAATGTTTGAATGATTTAGGTTGACTCAGAAGCTCGTTAAAAGCCATTTAGAGGGTTGGACATGTTAGATTGTCCCAAAAATGCTTATTCTAATTAGAATAGAAGACAAAACTGTTCTAATGTTTGTTTTTTATGCATATATTTTTTGTAAATCATAATTTTTAAATAATGGTATATATATATAAAAAAAAAAAAGATATATATAGGATTGTTTATGATTATTTTATGACTTTGTTCTTGTCATACATGCTGCCTGTGAGAAAAGTCACAATTTACAAAAATGAAAAATTAAAAAGGGATAAAATGACTCTCAGTGGTCACAAGGAATTACTTGGCTTAGTAACAAACAAAAACAAAAACAACAAAGGTTAAATACATCTTTGTGTTTTGTGCTAAATTTCACATTTCTCCAAAACTCATTTCATTGCTCAAAGTTTACAAAACAAACTGAACTGTGTCAAGTTTGCAAACATCTGTGGTGTGGAAGGGAAATTTTTTTGGGCACAAATCTGAAAAATATTGAGTGCACCTCTGCAGTTGTGTTTAGAAACAAAAAAATGTGTTTATCAAAACAACAGAGGGCTTCTAAATTTGTCCTTGACTGTCTGGTTTGTAATGCACCTCTAGTTGCTTCCTCACCCACTGTGTAAGATTCAGTGACTGTCATGGCTACATTTTAGATATCTGACTTCTCTGAAGGCTTCAGTGTCAGCTCAGTGATGAAACCTTTCAGGCCCCTCACTGAAATGTTCACAAAGGCTCATTACACCGAGGAAAAGCTGAAGAGGCAAAACTGCTGGAGAGGAATTGCAGGAACAATGTGCGCTTAGTGCCAGAAGGGGGTGATCTTAGCAAAGAATCAACCCAGGTTATCACATATTTGGAAATAGATATTTTTTTAAACATGAGAGTCTAGATTCTTAATAAACTACACACAAATTATTAGAAAAAAAACAAACTTTATTTTAAAAGCATGGGTCCAGATGAAACAAGACAATTTTGCTTCTTACAATCACACAGACCAAACAGCTTTTGCAGAAAAACATTTGCACTCAGAATATAGTGGCAAAACGATCCTTCAATTTGTGTGAGAGAACATAAATTCAAACTTCCTGTCAAAGACTCTGATTTGACACAATGGTCATGTAAAGTCCAGTGAAAAAAAAAAAAACACAAAAAACCCCAACAAGGTTTGTTTCATTAAGGAAAATTCAGTATTGCTAAAAAAACTCTTGCATTTCAACTGTACACGATACTTCAATGAATGACCTTTTTTTAGAGAAGAAATAAACATATACCAGGTTATAAGTAGACAAGCTTTGTTTGTACACAGTATGCTGAAAGGTTACAAGAGCTTTCAAAAATGATTATTCATTACATGGTTTTCTAATGCTGAAGTTTTTCTATACTATCATTTCCCAGTTACCAGGATGTCTTTCAGTAGCAGTTTTAGTTTTCCACAGACTTTTTTTTACATTAATTTATTACTCAAAAAATTCTGAGAAAAACCACATAACTTAGACGACAAAATTATTCCTCTCAAAGAAAAATTTATGCAACAGTCATTCAACAATGTGAGCAAAAACAGCCAAAAGCCTCACTACAAATGATTTTTACACGAAAAGCAAAACAAACTTACTGTAAACTGTTCACACACATCTTACATGTGTCCAAAATTTAAAACTTCTGTAACTTACATGTTCAACACGCACACACAACAATCAAACATCTGTGCTCTTAATCCCTAATAGAACAATTTCAAATCACATATTCGATCAAAATACAACACGGCCAAACAAAAACAAGTGCAAAGTCATTTCAATGTAATATGTAGATGTTAAATTAAAATGTGCATGGGTCTGGTATAAATTAGTTCACAGCTTAGTTAGCCTGTCTGAAAGTCTGCCTTTCTTATTCAAATATGATGTAAATTTAAACATAGTTTCTTTTGACAGATTGGAAAAAGAAATCATGTTTAAATAAATTTATATGATTAACCAGTCAAGAGGAGTTCAGCCTCTTACAAACCAGCCAGTGAACAGGATATCTATAAGATACAAGAGAGAATTAAACGGTTCAGTGAAAGAGAACTATTTCTGTAGTGATTGACTGTAACGTGTCACTTTAGTATAAGATATAAATGACTGTTATATAAAAGTGTGGACAGTAAATTGTATAACAAAACAACTTCTAGAATAGAGATTAACACAACACCCTTTCCCAGCTGAACATACATAGAAAGATAATGGCAAACACCAGTGTTGTGAAAACCAGACACTACGAAGAGAAAATCTGCACAAATTTCAAAAATGCAAAACTGCAACTATACAACACAGACACAACATGCTGCTAATGTTTTCCAATTTTGGTTATTGTAGAGAACCATAACTACACACAGGTAAAACATGGCCCTTGGTGTCCGAGCAGCATCAACTCAACAGTACTGTACATGTTTATTGCACATTTCACAGAATGGTTCAATAAAAGCCATCAAGCATCAGTGCAAGACTTGAGCTTTTTACATCAGTTGCACATGCACCTGTGTTCATGTAAGAGGAGCGGTTACAAATCAAAAGACAAAACAAGGCCAGATCACAAAAGCCAAGTTATTATTATGAAGTCACAGATCATGTAATATTTGATCTCAACATACAGTCTTTGAGGTACGCTGCTAAAAAATCTGTCAGCTGACATCAGTATTTTCACTAAGTGCTTGAAAGGTGATTTTCTAGCATTGCTAAATGACCTCCAGGTCCACAGACATGACAGAGGCTGACTCACTCTGTGCAGGTCACCAGAAAACAGCAGCAGACCCATCAACAGTTCATCCCCAGTTGTGGTACATATAGAGGCCAGTGAACAACAGGTTGGCAGTCAGGCTCACTAACAAAAGCCCCGGCCAGGCAAGACGCTTCACGAAACCTACAGGTGTCACAGAAGAACAAAATTAATGCCAAAAGAATTATCATTGTTATGTATTATCAATGTGACATGAAGGATTTCCATTTTTTTTGCACATAATTAACAGTTAACTATCAACTGACACATTTTCTTTGTGTTATGTTAAATTTAGGTGCATATTGATAAGACAATGAGAACTTACTAACCAGTGTATTATCTAGAAAATAGGGACTACCTGAGACTCAGCCCACAGACTAGCGAAGAACTGATTCTCTCCAGGTCTCAGTATCAATCCTTCACCTGCATATTTTTTTCCTCTCTTGATGTTTCCTGTCTGCCTCTAACTTTTTAAGTTTCTAATACGGGCAAAAATGCATCCCATTAAAGAGAAATAAGGAAGGAGGCGGCTGGCTGCGGCCCAGGACCAAGATGATGTTATGTTAGAAAGCAGTCATGAAACCAAAACTGTGTTTTCTGACAGATGATAAAGACAGCATCCATTTTCCTGACTTGTTTAAATGAGACTGCGTACCTTTTGGAGGAGTGCTCTCCAGCCCATGTGTAGTGGTGCCAACCATGCATGCAGAGGACTCTGAGGAGCTGCCTCGCCTCTCTTCCTCCTCAATCACACTGCCGTCTCTTAGCAAAGAACTCAAATCTGTAAAGCAATGGAACCAAGTAAATCATGAAGTCACAAACAAAACATCTACAGATGAAGTTATCAATAAACGTGAAATCATTTCTCTCCATAAAACCATTATGTGCAGGGTTTAAGAATGTGTACTTTGCCATCTGGTGGTAGTATCATGAATGACACCAAGGTAGACAGGAAAGTACTATGTTGTGACAAGCCTACAACAAATATTTTACTCTTACAGTTAAGCTGCAGCTGTACTTACCGTTTTGGCTTTGGAAGGGTGATATGTCACGTGAGAAGCAGCCATTGTAAAAGGAACAGGTCTGCTCTACAAGGAAATGTGATGGAGACACAGGTGGGGACATGGGTGTGGGCTCTGGCTCTGTTGAAAATAGTCGGAGTTTTTGGCCGCTGATGTTGAGGCGAGCAGGGCTAATGAGGGGCCGCCGTCTGGCAGAACCTGAACTGGATGTAACTGAGCCAGCTACTGAAGGAGTTGGAGAGGGGCCAGGGGATGACGGACGGCTCCCAGACTTCAGTGAAAAGTAGTCTGTCAAAAAAGAAAAAAATAAGAGCAAAAATATGTCAATGAAGTACTCTGAATGGGTTTATGAGTCATTTGAAATACATGGTTCAACTGAGATCACCGATTCACCCGGAGTTTTAATACCTGAAGGCGGAGAGTCTTTGTATTGCGAGGCTGGTCGGCTTCCACTGAACAGGTAACCAGAATCTGAAAAGATGATAGAAGACTTTGTACAGTCTTACCATTCACCACAAGCATGCACCAGGGCTTTCCCTAAACCAAAAGTCAGTCAGTAGTTTTAATTTGGACAAAAACTGCAACAAAAAATATTTGCCAGCGACCCCCTTTTTTTTCATGACAAAGGCAAGAGGACTAAAATTACTCTCCATTTTCCTCAACTTAAACTGGGGAGGATAAGAACGACTAAAACGTGACTGTAACTAATAAGCATTTCAGACTCAAGACTTAGACTAAATTACAAATAGCTGCCAAAATTAACACTGTCAGTCAGTCAGTTGGTGTCATCTGGCCAGAAACACAACTTAGATTAAAATAAAAGCTTAACTAAACCTACTTATTTAAAAATAGGCAAAAAAAAGTGAAATAATCAATCTACTAACTGATTAATGGACTAACCATTTCAGCTCAAAAGGCAGTTTCAATGACAGAATAAGGAAAAAAAAAAGGGAAACCACCTACGCAGCAACAACTGAGATTCCACAAAAGTTGGGACGCTTTAATACAAGAATGCAATCGCTTGCAAACAAACTGTTTACATACAAACTGTTTACAGACAAGGGTTTAACAAGGTGTTTCGCATACCACAAAGTAATTTTTGTCTAATTACGTGTTTTTAAAAGTGGTAAACCTCACTTGATCATAATACTACGACCTGTTACCAAAGAACGAGTTCACGTCAAATGTTCCAAACAGGTGTTTTTTTCAGAATTACATAACTTTCCCCGTCTTTTACTGCCCCCTTTCCAAACTTGTTTGAATTGAGTTGCTGGTATCAAATTACAGTAAGCTTTCATTTATAGAAGTCAATGAAGATGATGAGGTAAAACATAATACTGCCTCTGTGTTGTTTTCAATTAACTATGTAAAAAAACAAAAAACCCTTGAGCAAATTATCATATTCTCTTTTATTTATGTTTTACAGTGTCACTTACAACCCTTTTATCTTCTGTGACTTTCTGTATTACACCACAAATAAACACAGGGCACACAAACATACCGCTGAACTTAATCAAACAAGCCATCTTCAGATTATGCCACAAGGCATAGAGAGATCTGCCAGTATTGGATGATTAATTGTATTTATGTATGTCAACTCAAACCAGATGAAATCATTTTAATGTTACCTGTCCTGGTGAGGGAAGGGATGGTGCCAAGGCTAAGGGCTCTATTGAGGCGCCCCGGCAGAGAGGAGGGAGACGCCTTGCGCTCGCGAGGACTCTGTTGGCGGTTGATGAGCTTGGAGAGATTGGGGGGTGGGGCCAGAATGAAGCAGTCTGCTAGGTCAGGAGTCAGCAAAGGAGGCTGGCTGCTGAAGGGGGGGACTGCAAAACTGCCTGCAAGGTATCTGCAACACAAGAGCAACATAATGTTCTACTACCTGAAATCAAAACAATAAAACTGTCTTAAGTTTTTAAATACTACAGTAAAAGCATAATAGTATACCTTTGTACCACAAAAGATGATTCCTAAAAGAGTGTTACAAATAGGGCTGTGAGGACTTTTGCAAGCATTTAATAACAGCAGCTAAGGCACAGCTGTCACTGAACTGCTGCAGCAGCTGTGCAGACAACACACAACAGCTGAAAGTGCCTGCAGCAAACAAGCTCCACGAGAAATGCTGTAATAGATCACCTCCTTCACATTTCAACACATCAAAGTCAAATTTGTTATGTGTTTAAGTAGTTATTATTCAGTTGCAATCAAGCTTTGCCTCTCTAGCCTAAAAAAAAATAAAAAAATCACAGCAGTCCTGGCTTACATAATGCTAACATTTTCCTTTAACTTTGATGCTGTGAAATGAAGGTACAGCTTCAAAAACTGGAGAGAAACATGCATGAGTGGACAAGTCAGTGTATTTGTGTGTGAAACAATCAGACAAGACATATCCTTGCACTAGTTGTTTATTAGATTCCATGTACAGCAAGCATTATTACAAAGTCCTCAAACTGGAGCCATACATAAAAATGCCAGAGAGCCAGTGCCAGCACAAAACCACAGTTTGTCTCATTACATAATGTTGCAGGAATCCTTTTAACATGGACGGAGCTTCACTTCTGAGGCTGCTACAAATTTGACATAAACACACTGCAACTAATCAAAGTATTTTATTAGCTATCTTGGAATAGCAAAATGTTTCCTACATTGTGTATAAACTACCAAGATTTGGCATAGCAACCTTTCACGTTTTAGGCCATAAAGTCTTTCAGTGCTTCTGTAACACACAATCACATTTGCAAGCTATACTAGACAGTGCATACTAGGTAGTAACATGGTGCAGTAAAACCGTTAACAATCACAACTCCATTATTAAAAATTTCACTACTAAAAAACCACGAGTATGATTGTGCCAATGGTATAATAGTGTCATTGGCAGCTTGTGATTAACATACGAGTTTAGATGTAGTGTTCTACAGCTAAATGTCTAACACAAACAAAAGGCAGCAGCCATGCAGCTTATCAGGTTGATACAGGAATTCTCTAAAAACCACAAAGACATTTCTGTAAATTCAGGCTAGATATTTTGCATATCGTGCCATAAACATTCACACTGGAGCAACACAACATTTTTAGCACAGCACGCAAAACTCTGGCAAAGATAATACATTTGAAGATGTACCTTAGTCATACAAAAAGAGCTTAAAATACGCTATCATTAAACGTTTGCACACACAGCAAGGTGCAGGTCAGTGTGAGCTTTAAGTTTGTCTAAATTTAAACATGTCGCACAACTCTTTCTCACAGCAGGCTTTATTTACCAAATGTTTTCAGCTTCATCTACCTGTTGTAAGGGTGGATGAGGTTTAGACAGAATAAGCCATGCTGAACTGTGGAGGAGTAAAGCCACAGCTTTTAATTTTGATGAAACATTATCTTTATCAAGAGTTTAAGATGCAGTTTGTCACATAATGCAGCTTATGAGCGGTTATAAAGTAATAAAGGCAGCCATTCCAGGTAATTACTGCTTGATGCTATGGCACATTTCAGCATTGTGATGTTTTTATTTTGTCAGAGGCAGTCTTTGGGCTACCATGGGATTACTTTGTATGAGTAATAACAATTGTATACAGTCAATTCTTTCCACATAACCCACAAACGGCATCTTACCTGTTTACATTTAGTGACACTTGGTGGCAAAAATGAACAATTTAAAGCTTTGCGAATGCAGCACTGAAGGTGCTGGTTTGAGAACATGACTCCATCTACAAGACAGCACAACATGCAATTCAAATCCCAAAGTTACAGTCATCTACACACCAATCTACAATCTACAAACCATCT
>JAPQLA010000002.1:9435355-9445901 GCA_029822935.1 Naso vlamingii | reverse complement strand
AAATGGTGTGTCGACATATGTTACAGCTCATGTGGACGTAGCAGCACATCTCTATTTGTGTGCTTAAACTAGCAGGCAGGCTGTGGTCCATAAATGTGATTCTGAAAAGCAGAAAGCTCACATGAGGGTGAGGTTTGTGTTCATCTCATAAAAGTGTGTCGCAAATCAGCTTTCTATCTGGTTTAACTGACTGTAATACTCTGGGTTACATCTGCTCTGATGGCAAACACTGAATACAGTCAATAAACCTGAAAAATGAGGCTGACCTACATTTGACAACGGAGCAGCTTCCTGTTTCTAAGAATGACATTTTCCTAGTTTAAGCAAACGTTTTTCCTTTAAATCAAAAAGAAATAAAACAAGAATAGTATGAATACATTTATGTAGCTATACATGTAGTCCATCTATTATTTAATATACTATATCTTTATTTAAATTTCAAAATTGCATTTGTCACCCTGCTGTGTGTGACTAGAGGAAATGTATCACATTACAATCTTGTATGCAGGAAATCAGGGTTTTTAATATCTCAAATAAATGCAGAAGAAATCACAGACATTTTTGTCGATAAAAACTGCAAAACATTTGTCCAAACAATGACTAAATACTAGTATTGTGGATGTGTTTTTCAAATTAAATGAAAAAAAAAATTGTAGCATAAAGTACATATATGCACTATGAGGACAGTACTTGCAAATGAATTTTAGTTCAGTTTATTTGAACAGTGCTGGTGGAAAAAGAATAAAATGTCACTAAAAGCATTAAGAATCAGAGCAAGCTGAAGTGCATCTGGGGTCAATATGTGCTGGACTGTGCAGCTACATGCCAGTAGCATATTTTTTGTCATTGAGTTCATAATGTCAAACAGACTCCTGAGCTGTGTCATTAATCCAGTGTGCAAGCTGGTTTGGAATTTATTAAACTGTATACCTTCTGGTTTAGGACCAACAGAATTTGTTTATCAATACAAAAGTTAAACAAATCTGTTTTTTAGTTGCAAAAGGTTATGAAACCCTCATGACTCCACATGAGAAGGGTCGGGGCTCGGCAACATGGTGCTATGCAGACTGTTTCTTAAAGTCATTCTGAGTTTATTTTCCCTTTAAGCAGAGAAAGTAAATCAGATGACAGCCTGAAGTCTTATTTTCATCTGAAAAATGCACTCACTGCCAGAAGAACCAATATCCCTCCGCTGTCCCAATATTTTGTGATGACAGTTGAGGACATTTTTGTAGACTGAACCCACAGCAGTCGCCTGATTTTTTCTGATTTTCCACGGGGTGAATGGTGAATTGGAATGCTGTGATGTGAAGAAGTTGAAATGTCAGGTCTGTGTGGCTCTGACAGAGCACAGACGCCACAGACAGAAACCTGTATGAGGACGGTTGGAAGGGCAATACCAGGGCTCAGTGTGCTGCAGCAGCACTGAACGTTCAGTCTCTGCCAGCTGCATGTTTTATGACAACACATTAAAGAGGAGCCTGGAAGTCTAGCGTGTGAGCCTTGCTTTGTCTATCCTCTGCCAGCGAGGAGCCAAACCTGGCACGCTGTATCGAACAAAGAGTTTCTACAACTCTGGCTACAGGCTGTTCCCTTGAAATCCAACTCAAGACAATAGAAACAGAAGGGAGAAAGAGTGTGGGAGAAGTCGAGACCGTGTGTGTGAGGCTTGTGGTTGGCGTCGGCAAAAGGCTTCCTGAGAGTATGTGTGTGTGTGCGTGTGTGCTGGAAGTAGCTGAGGAATGCTCAGGCCAGGCCAGTGACTGCACTGGGTTGATCCACTGGTGCAGACAAGGGGGAATCCAGATTGCCTGTGACAGGAATGTGAGAGGATATCATTAGAAGCATGGGAGCTGCAGCTCGGGCCCCAGACGCACAGCAGGCAGCAACACAAACAGATACACAGAGAAACCCTGATGCAGACACGCACGCACTGGGAAAGTCATTACAGCACACATGCAGAGGTGGATCAAAATGGCAGCTGAGTCTTGGACACAAAATATTACACTGTGGTATGCAGAGCTGCAGTATGCTCTCCTTCTTCATGTATTTCTTTGTCAAAAATCTTTTTTTCAGTGTCCATTCATGTTGAAATATAAAGCCTCCAGTGTTCTTATGATGACAACATATTGAAAACAGACTGAGAACACTGCCTTGACCCTGAACACCCTCCTACACCAAGTAGCAGTAGTCAGGTCTTTTATTTAAAGGAGAACTCGGGAGGATTGCTGCATATGTAAAAGAAGATGTATAAAGCCTTTATGGCTCTTGAGGAAGCTACTTTAGCTGCTACTACATTAACACACCCGAATAAACTGTCAGTGGTCAGGTTGCATTGTGGGTGATGTAGTCACCAGGCTGATGAACAGAAAGGAAGAAGAATGCATAGAATATAACACACAATATCTCAGAAACTGCTGCATAATTTTTTCAAAGACTGTCCATCATGAATCAATTGTAACGCTAAATTGCATAAGAACTCTTTTTACTCATTAAATGTCCTATAGACCCTCACCACCATCAAACCATCACCACCAGGAATCTTGTTAACAGACGACACAGAGAAACCACGTGGTACTAATGCCATAATACTATTGGCTCTAAAGTCTTGGCCATCTTAGACTTAACAATCAATCATTTTGGGCCTGACAAAATTTTTAAAGTAAGTAATTCACAATCACAATAATTTTTTGAAGAAAAGCAACGCTTTTATTCCGCACCTTTCTAAAATCTCTGCACATATAGTATTATCTTTTTTTTTTTTAAATTATGTCTAAATGTTACCAATATATCCTTTAAAAATAGCAACACTGCAAAGATAATCAAATTCAAGGACAAGTCCTGCATTAATAAAGTTACTAGACATTAGAACAACAAGCAAAAAGTAAACAACTCAACCTGCAGAATGTCTCCTCTAAGTCTTATAATATATCACACCATGTTATATAATAGTGTTGCGCTGTAGCTGATCCAAGTGGCTATAACAATGTATTACATGCATGTAATGAGCTGGTCATTTGATTGGGAATATTTTTTAATTTGAAAAGTAACTGTTTCAAACAGAGACAGTGTAGTAAAAGTATAAAGCAATCGGATTCAGGTCATTTACTGAAGTAGTGTAAAAGTTGCGATAACAAGGCACAAACGTAAGTGTACTTAAAGAACCCACAAAATGAAAAACACATTTTCCCAGTTTTAATTATGTGTCCATGTGTTAAGTGTTCATGCTATATGCCAAACATATGTTGAAAAAATCCTCTGTGTGTATTCTTAAATCAAAATCTTGTCTTTTCTCTCATTGGAAAGCCTTTTTAATTTTCTGAGGACTCATCCTGCACTTGGGGGCGTTTCTAATTTTTCGCCCAATGAAAATGCTGTCTTGATTTTTTTGAATATTAGAGACACAAGCCAACTGTTGGTGTGCATCAGTTCCAGCGCAGAAATGTACCTGCGTCTCTCCTTCCCCAGCAACAGTGTCGGCTTTGGCAATTAGTTTAAACAAATAGCAACAGCCTGAAAATGTTTCATCCCCGTCTGCTGTCATCATAAGCGTTAGTAGGGGGCTAGTGTACATTCAGGCCTATCAGCTACTGTGAACGTCAATCAATATCTGCGACAAGTTCCTGTCTAAAGACCTGTTTTTGCAAGAAACACATTAATACGTGGAACCAAATCACACTCTGACTTCCATTTCAAGGGGCCTTTAATTAAGAGCACATGTCTTGCACTAGAATATAGATTTTAGTGAATGTTTCACAATGAAATTCAAAACATACTCAAAGTATCAAAAGTTAAAAGTACCCATTATGCAGAATCATCCCTGTCAGTGTTCTACTACTGTATTATTAAGTTGTTATTGATTCATTAAATTAATTAAAGTTGTCAGAGTGGAGCTAATTTGAAACACTGCATTTACTTTTGAGTAGTTTAATCTGCATCATGAGCATTTTACACTTACATTAATGTTCTTAGTTTCATTCTACCATTGCCAGCTAAAACAAAAGGTGAAATATTTACAAAAGTAATAACAAATAAAAGCTTTTTTTAAAAAACACCAATGATATCAATAGTTTCAAAACTGTGGCTAATCCATGTACCAGAGTGACTGGGATAGCAGCAGAAAAGCTGTTAAGTCTGTATCTAATATTAAAAATCTGAAAGTTTGCCAAAAAGATCCCCAGACCATGAAACATTTCCTGCCAGATCATTCCACCCATTTCAACATGCCAAGTGAAAAGGCAAAACATCCTCTCCTGTCTTCTTTTCTTTATAAAAACCACAGTTAACTTGTGAACTCATAGACCACACACTGGTACACACTTCTCACTCCACGGACTTAAAGAGGAAACTCAGATGAAGCTGTGAGCCATTTTTGGTGAGGAGGGATGAGAAGATGAGAGGGGTCAGAGAAACTGCTGGACCAACCGTGGGGTCAGTTATCTGTAAATCTGCAGGATGTTTCTGTCTCTCACTCAGCAGGTTTGTTTCCATGGCTGCTTGCTGACAAATGCAGAGCCAAAGTTTTCTGCAGGACTCTGACTAAACAGGAAAGGCGCTTAAAAAACATACGGCAACATGACAAGTGTTTTACCATAAAGCAGACTTTCAAAGTTTATCCTTGCAGGTGTAGTTATCATTCCAGTCATTTACAGGAAAACCTTGCTTTAACCTTTCCTTGGAAATTGAAGGTTGTTACATTGATATAAATATTCAGGTGTCTAAAAATGCGGGGATGAACCTTGTTTTAAATAAAATGCATGTATGCATATTTGAGATGTGCTCATTTACATTTTAGATGTGTTACCTTTATTTGCATACATCAAATGCCTACAGCTGTGCTCAATTTAGTGAGTGGTTTTACACAATCACAGGTTGCCTGTTTTGTAAATGACTCAGTGTCGTTTCAGGGCTTCGTCTTTCTTCACCCGTAACCAAGTGATCCAGATTGGAGAACATTTTTGCATGAATCAGGATCTTTGGGCTCTTTGAAACTGGTTTAAGATTAATCCAGATCTGTTGTCATAGTGACAATGACCAAGACAGTTTAACTGAACACATTATGTACAGTATAATAAAAAACCTGGTTGGAGTCATTGTGGTGTTACCCATTGGTTTGTGGACTTTTGTTTTAAAGCATTGAATTTAGCGTTGTGGTGGTCGCCATCTTGGTTATTTTGAGCCAGAGGCCATGTTTGGATGAAATGGGGAGGATATATATTGCTTCTATACTGACTGGGTCTGACTGAGAGCCCGAGGACACATGTTGGAAGCAACTTGTCAATCACAAGCTAGCCACAAACTAAAGCATACCCTGCTTTATCGTCCATTTCAGTCAGTAGGACCATAGTTAATTATAAATTGTAGCCTCCATCACGCTGTATTGACAAATACTTGAAACAGGCAATTGGACCATAAAGTCATTAGAGAACAGTTGAAAAGGAGGGACAATTTTTTTTTTTTTAAGATATTTTTTGGGGCTTTTTTTGTGCCTTTATTAGGACAGGAGAGCTGAAGAGTGGACAGGAAACAGGGGAGAGAGAGGAGGAATGACATGTAGCAAAGGGCCACAGGTGGAATCGAACCCAGGTCCGCTGCAGCAAGGACATAGCCTCTGTATATGGGGCGCCTGCTCTACCAACTGAGCCACTGGGTGCCCCAAAAAGGAGGGACAATTTGTCATAACATACAGTCAGACTTGACTGGAGTTGTCCCCTGATGGCCATCAGATTAATGCAGATTTGCCTTCACTTATCAGATCGGGAGGCTCTGGCTCATTATATACATTATAATCTATGGTTGAACCCCGTACATGAACTTAGCTTTACATGCTAATATTTAGGTGCCTTTGATTTAAAAGGAAAGAATGTTGGTGATTTAGAGTGTAGAGGAAAATATGCTGGTTAATGAGAAATTAGTACTATCAGCTGGTGAAAATATCAATTTTTTTCCCCTTTTAAATTAAAGCCTTTAAAAGAACCAAATCATCTAGATAGTAATACTAATCAACATGATTATATTAGCATGGTCAGCAAGCCACAAAGAGCAGGACCCAGATCTGAATGAGACAGGACTAAAGAAAGATATCAAGGCAAAAATCTCACCAACTAACTAACATGGTGGAGGCTTCAACCACACATTTCAAATATCTTGCAGCCTATCGTATTTTGTATATAATATTCAGACAGTGATGAGGAATAGCACCAACAGCAGATTTGCTTTCTGTGTCAACACAGCTCATTTTGAGATAAACAGGGCCCTGCTCGGCTACAGAGCTGCCGCAGAGCTACCCGCCGAAGGAACACAGCTACCTTCCGACTGAACGCACTAATGGCATGTAGGCTCCTCTCTGCCACTGAGCATCACACTCTGCAGCAGGCAGGCCCAGTGGAGCAAAAGGAAAAAAGACAGGAGGATGGAGGAGATGAGGAGGCTCTATGTCCGAGACCTGCTACAACAGACACAATAACAGCACAAGACGTATTGCTATTCAGACAGAAAGAGCACTTTTTTTTGAGACTGTGCATTCCTGTGTGCCTGCCTGAGGGGTACACACAGTATTATGAGAAGGATTTGAGTTGACACAAGTCACAGTCGCTCCATCGCCGGTGTGGAGGAGGAGGAGGAAGAGGAGGAGGGGAGATGAATTATTCAACCTGCTCGGCTCAGACGTCTTGTTGTCTTATGGGGAGGTGAGGCGAGCCAGCAACAACAAGCAGCACCTCCTCACAAGGCGGCCGTCACATGACAGCCCCAGGATAGAGCATCCAAGGAGCCTCGATTTTCCCGAGGACAGGGCATCATTTCAGAGAGCAGCAGTAGAATAATAGCTCCCCCTCAAAATGACAGCCATCGCTGCGGCACACCATCACAGATTGCTGGTCTATCACTCCCCACACAGGATGAAATGACAGCCATGTCCCGCTGATAGCAAGGCATCTCAGCCTGAGTAAGTGTTCCTTCTGGCTTAGCCCAGCTTTGATGTTATTATACCATAGCAGTGCAATATTCAGCTCTGAGATTCACTACCTGCTGCTGGGGTGATCTCCTAAAGTTCAGTATTTGTGAAGCTGAGAAAATGGAGGGCTGAAAAAAAAAGAGAAACGGGAGTGGTGGGTTTATTCTCCTGTCGAGTAAAAATTCTATTATTCAAGAGCAAATGTTTGACACGAGTATTGTCAAAACAGATGCAGCAGCATCAGTCCCTCTGTGCGGCTGGAAGATGACATTCCACAAAAGTTGAAAAAACAAAAACAAAAACAGATGGAATAAAGCGTTTTTAGCTTTCTTTCTTTCTTCACCGTTGAGCCAATAAGCAGAGTAAATTAAAAATTGTTTACCCTTGAAAAGATTAGTCTCCCCGCTGCTAGGATTTAGCAGTCTGCTCTGCCTCTGCTTACAAACAACTGTTTACAAACAAACAAATCAATAGCATTCACTGAAGACATGAAAAATTATAAAGCCATATGTTGTGGTGTAACTTAGTCGTTTATTTTAATTCCACAAATTTTTCAAAAAAATTACAAAATACTCAAATGGAGAGAACACAGGACTCACAATTTTTCTTATTATTTCTACTTTTTGTTTACATTGTGTCATCCCATGGCGACTACTCATATATACAATAAGCTTCAAGATACCAGTATATATATAAATCTTAGCAGTCAGAATTTACATTCTGCTATTGCCGCTTTGAAACAAGAAGCTAAACCATTGACAACACTTAACATCAAAGGTTTTGGAGACACTAAAAGAGGGAGTAAAAGGCAAGGGAATCGCCAGGAAACGAGGCAAAGATGATGATGAGGAGCTCGTCATCTGGAGAGAGACAGGAATCGGTGGGAATGGTGAGACAGAGTGACAGGTTTCTTTTCAGAGAATCAAAGACTTTTTTTAGGAGGATTTCTAAAAAGGGGCCCATGAGTTTGATGTTGTTTACAAGTGTTTACGTGTAAATTATAGTGCTCCATGGATACGTATGGTCACTTTTAAATGCAAATACAGCTTCTTCATTTGGTTTAAAGAAAACAAAAATAGCCACAGTTTTCTAAATGTCCATGAGAGTCAAACAGTCTTAGTGCATGGAACAAATACAGGATTCATGTCATGGCTACGGCAAAAACAAGAAAGAAAAAAACAAAAACAAAAAAGCAATGAAAAAAATCTTGGGCTCATGTGCACTGTTATGACAGGTCAACACGACTTGTAACAGTCGGTGGCACGAACATACACATCACTCCTGAGGCCCAGGAGGCCGTGTGTCCCTAAGGAACCAAGGCATATGAAAACATTGTGAGGAAAACGCACACACACACACACACGCAGACCCTCTACCCTCCTGGTGGTCACATTTTGGCAGGTTCCCCCTCTAGTGTCACAGTGAACATTATTACAGCCTAGTCGGAGGACGACTCGGTCGGATTTGAGCCCTGCAACAAATGTGGTTGACAGGACCAGGTGATGAAAAGGAAACCCTGCATCACACCTGGCACTGACTCACAACCGTTCACACACTTAAAGCAATCCTACAGTCCTGTTCAGGTCCTGTTGCAGTGGAGAAAGTTAAAACTCAGGTCCCCATAATTCAAAAGAACTTGAAGCAATTTTACATTTTTTTCAGTTCAGCCAAATGTTTGTGGTGTCCACATTTTTTAAAATCAATATTAAAATCATTCCCTGTAAAATACAAAAAAGTACTATGGTATTACTCTGTTTTGCAGAATTGGACACTGATTTTTAGCTAAAGGGATAAAACCAGTTGAGTGGAGCTCAAGGATACTTTCAGTGCAAACTTCTTTTTTTCTTTTTAATCCATGTGTGCACACTCCACAGAAGCCTCGGTGACTCCTCCGTCACATCTTCAAGTGTTTCAAATCATGAACTCAACAAAGAGTTTACACATTCTGACAACCTGCTGCGGCGTGTCGAAGGTGTGTGATTAGTGGATGTGGGTGTGACAGGTTTATGGTTTACATAGTGTGTGTGGGACTAAATCTAACACAGTGATGTCAGAAGAACGTCACAACTGAACCACAACTCTCTCAGAAACTGCTCATATAATGCCATGGGTGCTCCCCTCTGAAACAAGGGATAATGCTTTAAAACAATTATACTGGAGGTTGAAACGACTTGGTTTGGAGTCCACACCTAGTAATAATAATAATAATTATAATAATAATTATATGTTTATATATACTATTTACAGACTCAAAAACGCCATGCTGTAGCTTTTCTTAAAATTATGAAAAACCTCCAACAATGTATTAAAATAAATGTTGAATTTAAGATAGCACTTGTTATTTTCCATAAACGGCTTGACCGGTCTTTTTTTTTTTTTTTTTTTTTTTAAATGTCTTTTTGTTGATAAGCACAGTGTGTTGTTCTAGCACCTACAAAAAAACGTCAGGGAAGCTTGTCATGCAGGAGTCTTGAGGACGTTGTCACTACTGGCTATATACCAAAGAAAGTCAATGTCTTTGAAAAAATAATACCGTAATTAAAAAAAAAAAAGTCCTTGACAGGAACAGAAACCAAATATCAGAGGAGTTCTTGGACGATCCACTTGGCCTTTTTCTGTTCTTCAAAACTGAATGTAACAACTCTGTAACAACTTCCTGTGTCCTGCACCTGCCAGTCGGCTGCCTCCCTTGGCTGGTTACAGCTGCTTGTCGCTCTCCTTCTTCAGCCGGCTGAAAAACAAGAGGCATCAAGAATTAATTTAAGAAATCAAGGCACACAAACTCAGTTCATTCGAATGCTTTTTTGGTCTAATTTCTGTTGTTTATCTAACCTGTAGTAGTCCTCCTGGCCAGGCAGTGGTCCTCCGTGCATGTGATGGTGGCCGTGAAGCCACTGCTGCTCCATGGCCAGCCTCTGCAGCTCAGTGGACTGGGCATGCATGGCCTGCAGATGGTGTGCGGCAGACATGGGCGGTGGCAGACCTCCTGGTAGGTCCCGTGGGTATGGAGTACCTGGAGGAAGCACAAACAAAAGATTTGTTCATGAAGTTTTGGCAGAGCTCAGATTGATGGATTGGAAGTGATATTACTGTTAATGAGAGATGCTGTTGGCAGAGAGCCTACCGAAGACTGGGTGGCGCAGCATCTCGTGTTCATGTGGCGGCTGGCCGAGGAGAGGGTTGGGGATGGCGCCGGGTGGGTAAGGGAAGCGGGCCAGGTGAGGTCCGGCTGCCAGGGGGTCTACTGCCAGGGGATGGGCCCCTGAACCTGGAGGACACACAAGACATTCACCACCACCTTCTGGGTGTCAGAGTCTTCGGTTCAGGGCACACTCATTTCAAGATAGTGCATCACAGACAATGCATGCAACAAGCATTAGTGACACACAGCTGAATATACTCTTCTCTTCTCTGAATTACTCTTCTCAGTGTTGACCAAAAGAGTGCAGGGACCACTTAACTATATTTATCCACTGTAAAGGATGTGGTTGCTCTATCAGAAACTTAATGTGGATATAACATACAACCCTGATTCCAAAAAAGTTGGGAGGCTGTGTTGAAAATAAATAAAACAGAATTGAGTCATCATTT
>JAPQLA010000002.1:9413504-9435255 GCA_029822935.1 Naso vlamingii | reverse complement strand
AAACGCCTGTTCCACAGGTGAACAGGTTCTTTAGTATTGTAAATTGGTGTAAAAGGAAAGGTTCAGATTATCTCAAGCAAGGATGGAGCAAGATTCATCACTTTGTGAAACACATGACTGTATGAAGGATTTAACTACATGGGCTCAGGAACACTTGGTAAAATCGTTGGCTTGTTTGCAAATGATTGAATGTTTTATTTACATTTTTTATGGTGTCCCGACTTATTTGGAATCAGAGTTGTGCTTTCATTTAATCTTGTATGTAAATTCTGTTCATTACAACAGAGAGAATAAATTATAAGCTGGAGTTTCAGGTTATATGTTAAACATGTTAAACTATAAAAGATCGAAATGGAATTATTGTTACTTGAAGTCCCTTTTTTCATTCTTGATTATGATGAGAGTAAAATTATTAATATTATAGCAAACTGATTGATACTATCTACTCTGTATTACAAAGATATTTATCTAAAAAATAAAAAAATTCTAATATACACTTTGCAATAAGCACTGACATAATGTTAAAAATGTTTTTATTCCATTCAAAATTTCATACTATTAAACAATATCCTTTTAAATCTAATTTTTAAAATTTGCTTCATTATGTCTTAAATGCCCTTAAAAGAGCTTGTTAACACTTAAGTAATAGAGCAACTTTCATCCTAAACTTGATGCAATTTAAATATCTTTATCTGTGGAGTACCCCAAGGTTTTGTTCTGGGTCCTCTCCTATTTCTTAAATATAGTAACAATTTACTGATTGTTCTTCTTCTTGTATTTATGTTGATAATATGGATTTCCTTTCCATGCTAAAACATTATAATTACAAATACTGACAAAACATCAATGTCACACAGTAACACATTCAGAAGATGCAGGTAAAATATTCATAAATCCATTGAAAAATGTAATAGGAAAACTACACAAAAGATTAATGTATTACATGCTGAATTTGTCTGCAAAGGTGTATGGAAGAAATAATTACAATATATACATTCAGTATATATGATATCAAAATATTTATAAGCTATATATAACAACACATATTTAATAATTGTGGGTGTACTGTATAATTTTAACAGTGGTGCAGAGACATTAACATAAATGTATACAAGCAGGGCTTTCTTTTACCTTGGTGAAGAGGATCTTGCTGGTGCAGGTGGAGATGGGAGTGAATATGTGAGTGCTGGTGGTGGTGTGGCGTGACATTGAACATCTGCAGACGGGCGATGGGGTCGTTGGCCACTGTGGCCATCCTCTCAGCATGGAGTCTCTCTGCAGCCAACCTCTCTGGGTAGCTCATTTCTGGCCGCAGCTGGGGCCCAGCAAGCGCCAGCCGCTCACGCTCTAATGGGTTCAGCCCTGGATGCAAGGAGGCGAAAGGGTGAGGTCCAGCCATGGGGGGTAACGTGATAGCCCCATGCCGGGCAAAGTGCTCCATGGGATTTGTGGAAGGGTGGAGAGTGTCCATCTCTGGAGGCTTAACCTCAAAACCAGGTTTCATCCTTTCTCTCAATTCCCTCTCACGAATCTCCCTCTCTCGCATCTCCCGCTCCCGTAGCTCGCGCTCCCGCATGGCTGGGTCAGCATTGTACAAGCTGGGCATGTGATAGGCCAGCAGAGGGTCTGCAGGGTTGAGGGACACAAAGAAGGGATGGTTTCTATTGGTGGGGGACATGACGTGGGGTCGTGCATACTCGCTGAGGGTGCGCAGGGCAGGCGTGTCGGGGCCAATGTATGGAGGCACAGCTGCGATCGTAGTGGGGGGGCCATCGAAGGGTGGACGCATGTGGGCGGGGCCAGCCATCTGAGATTCACCCATTCTGCCTTCGTGAGAGGAACTGGAAGCTTTCTGTGAGGAGAAAAATAAAATGTTTAGGGAGATTTAAAAGAAATTTAATTAACTTTACTGAACAATAGGGAGCAAACAAAACCACTCACCGCAGCTCGCTCTGCTTCCTTTTCTCGTTCCCGCTCTCTTTCTCGCTCTTTTTCCCTCTCCCGTTCCCTCTCCTTCTCTTCCCTTGCTTTCTGTTCTGCTTCCCTCTTGGCTTTCTCCAGAGCTTCTTCGCGCTTCTTGGCCAGTTTAGATGAAGCAAGGGGAGTGAAGTACAAATCTGTCCTAGCACACGAGTTGTAACCCCGATCCAGGTGCTTGTAGAACCTGCACAGTAGAGAGAAAATATTTAACATTTACTCAGAAGAAGTTTATAAATTAATATTTGCAACAAACAGACATAATAGGCAGGAGCCCAGATATTCATTCTTAATTTTGCAGGATAATGCCTCATTAGATGAGAAGACAGCTTGTATTAGTTTATACTGGTCCATATTCAAAAGAAAACAAACTCCCTCGGCATTCGTTTCTGTGGCTATGTTGAGTATGTATTAAAATGTTCATTGCTATTCATTGGCAGTCTGAGAGCCACTTAAGCACAAAGCAACTACAGATACTCATATTTAGATGCCTCAGTTCACTATCATCTCACTGTAATTAATCTCCCTGCTCTCCATCCCTGATAAATCCCAGCCATCAGCCACTCAGAGCTCAGGGCTAATTGTGGCCTTGGATGCCTGTTTTGCTGAGGACATTTGATTTGTTGCTTACATCAAAGCCTTAAAATCTGAAGGCAGGGGCTCTTTGTTGTTGAATGTGTTTTAGAGCTAATCAGCATCCCCATGCAAACACTAAGCAGATCAACAGCCTACTGATAAATAACAGCTTGGGCAGGTGCATGTTTTTCTCTTTAAAGATAGTGTTTAGGTAGAAATCAGTTCTTGCAGACATACCGTGCTGACTGGCTGGCATGGCTGGGAGTGTTGACGACAGTAGGCTCTGGGGATGGGCTCCTCTGAGGGGGTGGAGGGCTCTCTGGCTCTTCTGTCTCATCCAGAGGCTCCTCTTTAATGTGTACGGGTGGGAGTGTCGGGCCTGGGCCGGCACAAGTGACCGAGGCAGGCAGTGGCATAGAGATGGAGGAGGATGGAGCGGAGGAAGATGGAGGCTGTATGCCAGGCATAGAGTTTGATGAGGATGGGGGAGGGCCAGTTGGAGGTAGAACTGTATTGAAAGGGTGAGACGAGAATGGCGGCTGTGGTGGCCCGTTTGGGTGTGAGGCTGCTGCGGAGGGAGGCAGAGGAGGAGCTGGAGGAGGTTGGTGGCTGGCTGATGATGGGAGGCTTTGGGACTGAGTGAGAACTGGGGGCTGGGCTGGAGGAGGCTGGAGCTGCTGCCCCTGAGGCATTAGCTGGAGGGGAGGTGGATGTGCTGATGGAGGATGGTGGGTGGACAAAGAGCTGAGGGGCTTGAGGGCAGGAGGTGGAGGCAAGTTTGAAGGCATCTGAGGGAATGGAGGTGCTGAAACATGAGGTGGGTGTTTGTGGGATTGCGGGTTGGTTATCTGAGGGATAGGTGTTGTTGGCGGAGGCTTGATATGAGATATGGACATTGGGGCAGGGGGCAGAGGCTGCTCTCTGGGAGGCTGGCCTCCACTTTGGACAGAAGACTGGGACTGGGAAGGCGGAGAGTGTGGCCTCTGCTGTGGTTGGCCAGAGACTGGCATGGGTGGGACCTGAGACTGACCCACAGGGAAGCCCTGAGGGGGCATGGAGTGAGGGTGAGGCATGTGTGAGGGGCCAGGCTGCAGTGGATGTGGCATGGGAGGCATGGGCCCGTGATGCGAGCTGGGTAATGGCTGAGGAGGGACTGGGGGACCAGGAGGCGGAGCCTGAGTCATAGGTGAATGAGGAGAGGGAAGCCTCTGAGGGTGGAGCGACGCTCCTGACTGGATGAGAGAAATTGGGCTTGCCTGGGGCAGAGGCTGGGGAGGTAGAGAGGTGGAGGCCGCTGTGGGAGAGACCTGTGGGGGCAGTGAGGGGGCTGTGGTTGCAGGCGGAGGGGGTGCCGAGGAGGAGGCTGAGGTGCCTGGCTGACACTGGATGACAGGAGGGTGCTGGCTCTGGAGCAGCTGCTGCTGCTGGGCAGAGGAGTCTGAGTCACTCTCATTGTCTCTGGGACTGGGGATGCTTGGGGAGGAGCTTCGGTTGTCCTGGTCAATGTCTTTAGGATCGCTACTGAGCTCCTCGTTGATGCTGCGCCCGTCAGAACTCTCTCCCTCGCCTTCCCCTTCACCCTCACACTCTGAGGGTGAGTCTGGCCGATTAAGCTCCTGAGGATCCAGGAGAGAGAGAGAGAGATGAGCATCACGACATCCATGCATTTCACTGACATAGATCAGAAGAGCAGAACAAAAACCACAAACTCACTTGTGTTTTGGACTTTTTGGCGCTGGCTCTCTCAGGCTCCTCTGTGTCTGAGGCTCCCTTCTCTCGCTGCCGTTTGGCACTCTTCATAGGTGAGGGAGCCTCCTCTTTAATCTTCTGTGGAGCCAAAGCAGCAAAGCCATTAAGGTACATTTCACAGAGATTCGTGCACAGACAGACAAAGTTTCAAGTAGTCTGTAATGTGTTTACCTTGCTGGGCTTCTTCATGGAGTCTGTCTTGCTGTCAGTGCTGTCAGTACTTGCTGCGCTGGGTGAGGTACGTCCGCTGGAGCGCAAATCCTCGTTGGTAGGCGAGGCTCTGCCATCGGGACTGGCTGTCTGCTTCTTACGACCACTACGTAGCGTTGACATCTGTCAACAAACAGACTCGGCATTAATAATATAGATATAAGAAATTAAGATAGATATCTACTGTATTAAAGTCCAAACTAAATTCATGGAACAATGCATGTCAGAGCTGTGCCTGCACTGCTTGTCTAGTGAAGATAAGTTTACTGCTTTGTAGTCTGGCTCTGCATTGCTCTGGAGATAACTTTGAGGTTATAGTTCCTGAAGGTGAAAATAGAGGGATCGATGGAGAGCAGGCGTGTGTGCTTACCGAGCCTCGGTTCCGTCTGGTCCTCATGCTATGCTTCCCGCTGAGTCCATCCTCTTCCTCTTTGACAGGTTTGAACATAAATGGCGGCGGGTCCACAGGCTTCTCGATGGGGGGCAGCTCACCGTACTTCTTGAAGTGAATGCGGCAGTCTGTGCACAGCAAGATGTTCTCCCGGCCCCCGTGGTGCCAGTCCTTGGAGGCTGAGGAAAGCCATTTACAGTTGTGAAATAACACACTCTTACAGGCAGTGAGAAGAACAAATACGCAGACATGATCTCTGAACTACACTAATATTGTAGAATATAAGACAATTTCGTTAAGTAACTTTGTAGTTTAACATCTAATGAGATAAATATTATTTTTTAATGCAGAAGCTGAATTCAGGATAATGAATAACTCTGTCCTCCTCTACAGACTGTATTTAAATTTCAAGTTATCGACGTCTATATGGGTTAACACTATAAAGCCAAAGTTTTCTGCCACCCTTGTGCTGGCGGATCAGATAGGAGCCTGGCACTGGGAACCAGCTGTGTGGGAAGAGGCGAAAGATAATGAGGTGGATAGAGAGAGAGAGAACGAGCTGTGGGCTCATGTCTGATTTGATCAAATTAGTCCTGACATCCTCTGATGCCCATCTGTCACACAGCACTGTGTTGTGCAGGCCCACACTGATCCTAATCAGGACAAGAATAGTCAACCAAGTCCATATGAGGAGAGTGAGTGTCTGTAAATGAAGGTGGTCGTACTGGTAGTGAAACAATGGCGGCAGGCGTAGCCCTTCAGCTCCTGCTCACTGTCTTCACTGTCAAAGTCATCTTCACTGGCTGAGCTGAGGTCCACTGAAAGAGGGCGAAAGAAAAAAAGACATCAAAAACATCATTCTAACACCAGAAGACATCAGGTAGTGTCTCCCTCTTTCCTCCACGGCTGCCATTCAAGGGGTCAAATATACGTACAGAACTCGCTGGAGGGGGGGCGTGAGGGAGTGTTAACTGGAGTTGAAGCAGTTCTTGTCTTTATGCGGCGGAAGACTGGCTGGCGACGGTGTCTACGGTGGGCTCGACAGCTGGCTGCCTCAGGGGTCTTCTTCCAATAGTAGTAGAAGGTAATTAGCTCTCCCTGAAAAGAAACACAAAATGGGGGAAATGTTTCATAAGACCATAAAACTGTGTATTTGTACTAAGCAGAGGACATAATTTTCGACTGCAAAGAGGTGATGGGATTAAGGTCTATTTGCAAAAGCTGTTGAAAAATTGGAAAATAGTCACTGTGAAATGTCTGCAGTTATGTTGAATAAAGTAAGTGGAAAATACACATTAACACTCAGCACAGCATTTCACAGTAAAAGGCCATGGAGTAGGTAAGTCCATGCCAGGATTTGTGACTGGCCGGGCATGTTTGTGCTGCGGCCCTGTCTGTCCCAGGATTAGGCGAGGAGGCTCACTGAATGCAGGGATATTAGGATCAGTGCATTGGTGGCTGCCTGGGTGGCAGGAGCTTGAATAGGAACAAAAGAACATGTCAGGCAGAGCTTTGGCGCTACAAATAGGGAGTGAAATGGCTCCTCGCCCCTTCACTGGAAGAGTCAATTGAACTTTAATCAAACATTTGGAGGGGCGCGCTTGCCAGCGAGTGAGGCGGATAAATCCAGTGTACAAAAGGCCGCCAGGAAATCAATACCCAACTGAAACATTAACACATGCAATCATGGATCAGAAAGCACTTTGCTCAGGCAGTCTGCGCATATTAACCGCAGCTTTCCAGCCATACTCATAATACACATACATTAAAAATTGGCGACAGGAGTCAGGGACAATTATGTAGTTTCCTGTTGCCCTTTTTCTCCTCACCATGAACTCTCACTTGTTAGTGGTCTTCCAATGGCTCTATAACAAATTCATGAATGTGTGGTGTGATTGTTGTGTGAGCAGTAAGTCACCTGTAATCTTTAAAGCCCAGAGGGCACCCATCTACTGTTTGAGGTCTGTTAAACTGCTGTTCAGCAAAGCTCCTTGAGTTTAATGGCCATCGATTGTTTTCCTTCTTCGCTTCAGCTGAGAAGCTTGACATAAATTAGTCTATAGTTCACTGCTCTCTAAAATGCATTAACAGCTTTTCAGCAACAGCTTAACATCTTCTATCAAAATATACCAAAACAAACAATGGCAGGAGAGGATTTGATGACATGAAGGACCAGTTTAAATGGCCACAAAAGGATTCTCACTTAACTACGTTTTAAAAATAAGAGAAAATAAAGTATCGAAGCCAGTAATTAAAAGTATAGGTTTGTGTTAATGGAAACAAAAAGCTACCTGCAGCTTCAGTGTTAGGGTTAGTTCTTATTTGCTATCTCATGAAATACACAACTGCTTGAGGGGTGTGGGTTTCTTGTTCTTTGCTGGGAGAAAACGGGTCAGTGATTGGCCAATTTGTTTGCTGCTTTATCGCTTCAACAAATCACACAAGTAGCTGACATTAAGTCTCTCTCAGTCACTGCTTTGATTGGCATACAAAGCTGAACTCATGAGCTTAGGCCCTGTTAATAAGATCCTGACTCATGTAGCTCTTAGGAGACTTCATATCTACCAGCGGCTGTAGCACTACGTCTTATCAGGCAAAGCACAGCTGGGAACATTTACTGAGGGTGTTTGAGCTCGATGAGACCTTCTCAGATTTCAGGGTAAATTAAGATGCTGCACTGTTGTTGCATAGCCATTGCTCTGGCTGTCCCAAGCTACAAAGCTTGACTGGGGTTTCTTAGACCTCAAGACTGTTGCAGATGAGCACATCTGGAATACTGGTAACTATTCCACATGTAGACACGCTGCAGGGACAAACAAGTAGGGCTCCTTTAAAATACCAACACTTGGATAAGGAAAGAAAGCTTAACATTCTACTTGTGCAACATTTACTTCATATAACCCTCAAAACTGTTGTTGACAGCTATCTGTCATATCACCAAAAAAGCTCTATGATGGTGACATGTGTTTGTGCATTCATGTCTGGCTGGAAGCAGAACTTGCTAGTGGTTTCCTTTGCGCCTCCCACTTCAGCCTGGCCAGCCAGTCAGGAGGGCAGGGCGCAGGTGCTAACTGAGGGAAGGCAGGCGTCCTGATGTGAAATCTAATTGAAATGTGCAGATCAAAAGTGTCGAGTGGTGCCGGAGCTGGCTTTGCTCTGTGCTTAATGACTGTTCTCAGCAGTGCCTCTCTGCCTCCTCGCTGCAGGCTGACAACCACACGGCCTCAACAACAGCTTGGCAGACACGGAAAAAGGTCACCCCGCCTCTCCATCACTTACACTGTGTCAAGTACCATTACATTAGGCCGGGGCTAATGAAAACATTAACTTGGGCTTTTGAATGGGAATTAACAGGTGCACTGATGAGCTGGATGTAAATGAAAAGGGGAAAAAAGGCAATTTAATAAATTTACAGTAAACATGTTGGGTTGAAAAGTTATTACCATTTTGACATTTACAAAGGCTAAAATGCATGTATGAGTTAGCAGATTAATTCATCTAATGAATAAAAGGATGTATGGAATGATCAATAAAAGACACAAGTCGAAACATTTAAATCTTAAGTCCTATTTAGCTGCCCTGCAATATCTGAAGTGGACCATTGGTGATGTGGTGCATCTGAAGGTTTAGAGTTATTAAAACAACTCAAACTACATACTGCATGATGTCTACAAGAGCAGTGCAGCTGAAGATGATTGTGGCATTCCTGTGGCTGCGAGAGGCTTTGTGCTGCAAATTAGTGTCACGGGCTGATTGACAGATTATCTCTCAGTCTTCCTGAATGTCATATTTGACTACCCTGAAGCCACATACATCTGATCTCTCAAACTGGCTGCACGCTTTCCTCCATCAAGTCACTTTGTCATGCTGCCATATGCTCAAAGCAACACTTTTGCTTTTATCACCTGGTGTTTCTTTTTCATGATTTGGTGTTTAGCCGATGAGTTTGTGTGTAAATATTGAGGCTTTCGGGTAAGGTTGCCACGTCTTCTTAAAATGAAGATAGTAAGGCAGAACCAATCCCATAAACCTGCATCTAAAACAGGTCACCGTTATCCAGTCAAAATTCATGAGAATACTTGAAATAGAAAATGGCCTTGGTCTCTGCTCCATCATTTTCCCCCAGTCAACTAAATCACTGCAGAGCTGTACAGAGTGTGCTTCTGCTCCGCAGAACATGAGATAGTGACAACATAAGCTCCGTATTATAAGGCCTTTTAGACCGCTTCCATCTGCAGTAGCTTTCTGGCCGCTGGATTATCCGACAAGGAAAGGGTTTACCCTTCTATCACGACTCTCAGGGCTTCCATACCAGTTATTGCCACTTAAAAGTCGTCTACATACAAGCATGTATGTGTGAAATACATGTGGAGTTCAAAATGAATCACAGCCATATCAACAACCGCCTAGAAACGTGGCTAAATTTTCATCCATTGAGCAAAGATTATGACTCTTCCTCAATTAACTGTAATTAGCATAAATTACTTAAAAAAAATAATCTGTGCTCTTTAGAGTAATTGCTCAAAAAAAAATGTAGGATATTTGCATAAATGCTGGTATGGGAGGTGGTGTTGTGAGCATCTTTTATTTGTTTATGTCATCTGTCAGCTTAACTAGCAGTGGCTGACACAACTTTAGTGCTTGTGCTGATAAAAACGCTTCCTCTCAGTACTGACACTTCTACCCTGCAAAGGAGGTTTCAGGTCTCTTTGTGATTGGCTATTGAAATTGTCACGTACCAAATCAGGCTCGCTCAGGGTCTGTTTGAATGTTAGGTAAGTGCACTGACACCTCCTCCTTTAGTCAGGTAATGTAAAAACAATTCTCTAGTGACAAACTTTGTGGGGCGGGGGTCTTTACAACACATTTTTTTATTATGTTATTTTTGAAACATAAGTCAATAGGTGACAGAATTTATCCTAAGTTGTTAGGACATTTTTACAAGTATTGTAACTCATAAAAATAATTTCTGTTATGATGATAATCAGTTTTATACTCACTCTCTGTGTTTTAAGACATCTTGTGTTCCTGTTTGTAAGATATACACTGAATAAGATTAACCAGGAGACCACTGTAGATTACAATGTAATTGCTGGTGCGAGTGCAGCTTGAGGCAGAGTGGGAGTGCAGGATCCACCACTGGGCTTGGTGGTCCTGTGTGAGCGGGCAGGGCCGAGGGCGAGGGCTAAACTCATGTATTTACACCCTCATCCCCTCTCAGGCCCAGGCCTGAACAGATGGTTTCTGTTTTTCCTGGCAGATTTGTGACAGAGCCACAAAAGGCCCCTGCTTTGACATGAAGCCAAACGGTTAAGGCCGTTACTGGCAGGAGCAGGGGAAGGAGGAGAGAACAGGGGAGAGCTGAGGAGGGGGAGGGCCGAGTGTGGAGGAGAGCCGAGAGAGAGGAATAAAGAGCCAGCAGAGAATAACAATGGACAATCAACATTCAATCCAACCCAACCACAACCCTTCCTAAAAAAAACCCCAGCAAATAAAAATCTCTGCTAAAAACTGGTGGCAGTTTAACTGCGGCTGTGAGAGCTGAGCGCGCAGGGAGCATGTGATTTCTGGGTTCTGGTGGCTGATAGTGAATTGTGTAAACATCCATTAGTGCAGCTGCAGCATGAACCTGCGTTCCTCCTCCTTCGTCCACAGTCTGCGGCCCGAGGAGGGAGGATTGCTTCCTGATTCATTTCAGCGAGGTGAAGGGGTGATGCATTTCTCGGAGCTAAATCAAACCAGAGTTTAATTATGTATGTGCTCGACCTCTGGACTTGGTATTCTTCATTGTCTGTGACAGGTTTTACAGAGAATCATTTCAATGAGTGGTGTTTGACTTTTCTATCACCCTCATGCTGACTGAAACAGCAGGAGGTGACTCTGTAAAGGCTTATGTGGCAGCATGTTTGTTTATCTTAAGGTCTTTTAACTAGGGTCCGACCAATATGGGATTTTTTGGGCTGATGCCAATACAAATAATTAGGAGTAAAAAATTTCCGATATCCAACATATATCGGCTGATACTGTGCATATATAATATCAGCTGAATGTGGTCATGAAGTATTTGTGACAAATATATGTAATGGAGGCAGGCTATCTACCTCTTAACAAACTTCATTCCAAACTTCAGTGCTCTAAAGAGTAACATTTCACTTTATAGTTATTAAATAACAAGCTGCAACCTACGTAATTACACCTTTTTAAGTCACTAGTCCAAGCATTTTTTCCAGCCTTAAAAACAGTTTTAATGTCGATGCATATTGGTGAAGCATATGCCGATACCGATATATCTGCAACGGCCCAATATCAGCCGATAATATCGGCTAACTGATATATCGGTCGGGCCTTACTTTTCACAGCATTCCTACCAAAGTATCTCTCAACTTCACAGGATACAGGTGACATAAAAATAAAGCTCTTAAACTTGTAATACGCATAAAAAAAACTTAATAAAATATGACAAATGCTAATATGATAACATTCCTATAACATGGCAAGGTACCAGGAGAAATAAAATTAGTTTAACGGAATTTTATAACATTGTGTTGGCTTTTTATTTAGAGTATTATGGCATTTCTTAAGGTTCGAAAAGTTTTCTCTCTTCAATTTTCTCATTCGATAGTTCCTAAAATAAGAAAAATTAAATCCAATGTAGCTCTTTAATTAATCTTTTATTCCTTTTGTCAAAGCTGCACAGTTCACCTTGAACCTTTGTGTGTCAGACATTCAAGCTAACAGCCACACGAAAGTAGTAGATTCAAAAATAGACCTACAGCACAGTGATGCCTCAAAACCAATCACAGAGAGCGACGAGTGAATAGTAAAAGGACCTTGGCTGGTGGAGCAGAGTGTTATGTGAAAGGCGGTTAAATAGACAACCGTTCCCTGCTGCGCTGAGCCTTTCTGCCTGAGAGTGACTGAATAAGCTCTGCTTTTCACAGGTCAGGGATGCACATGCTGAAGAATCAGCACTCGTGTTTTTCCTGCTGTAAGCGCTTTTGCCAATGAAAGCAGATTGGACGGCAACAGTGCCTTTTTGCTGGAGGGTCTATCCTGCGCGTTCTGCTGATAAGCTAGTTCCCAAAAATCACACCATGAAGCCTACCGAAGAACTCAATTACACAGGGAGCTCCGGCTCTCCGTGCACTGTCTATTAGGCTATGAAAAAGATTTTACCTACACTTAGTCGTGCCTGTGGTTTATTGAAAGAGCATCAATACTCGCTGGCTGAGTTCCCATCAGCAGACAGCAACTTCACCGCCTAAACAGGTTCTATCATTTACCAAACATGAAAGCTGTTCTGTCACACTGGTGACAGCTGCTGCCAACTGGACCAGGCCCCTGTAGTTTGTAGCTGTTTTAATTAGTGTTTGAACCAAAGTATTTATAATCACAGTCATCCCCAAGGTTCTGGCTGCTGAGCTAAGGACATGGCAATGAATTCAATCTGACGTTTGTACAGATTGTACCAGGGCAAACATCTGCTGTGAGGTTGTGTTGAGTACACTGTTCTCCTGTTGGCCATCCTGTAAATGACAGGGCTCAGGGTGGGGTGGGGGGGCTGAGTACTCTCTTTTCTCCAAGATGCTGCAAGAAGCACACAGCACATCGCCTCCTGCTTCATCTGAGTGCTGACACAAACAAGGCCGCCTTTTAAAAAAATCAGATGAGCAGCTCAGGTCACCTGCATGCCCTGAAAATTACTATGTGCTCTGCAGTCACAGTGGCTTTTGTGCCCTTAATCGATCGCCACAGTCAAACGCTGAATCAAGACACAAGTATTCCTGAAAATTATAGTTAGCTTTTTCATAGTACTGCAGCTGGCACTGCTGCTGGAATCAAGCTGTTTGCTGTGTGAGGACACTTGACCTGTGACGGTAAGATGAACCAAATACACACTGTGCGTTAGCTTTTCCGACGAACTGCCACTGCACCTTTCTGTCCTTTCCACCTCCATGCCAACAGAGAGCAGGAACCAGCAGCACAAAAATGTCTCTGTGAATCAGCGGAATGTTTCATTCTCCTTTTCATGTCCTGTAGGTTTCCATGGCTTGCAGTTGATTTTTGCTATGCCAGAAACAGCTGACTGTATTGCGTTTTTTATTATGTTGTATTGAATTGTATTGTATTGCATTATATTACACATTACACATCTTTTTTTCACATTTTTTAAGACCATGTATCACTATGATAAAACAATTAGCTATGTCTTTCTCATGTTAATTCTGCGCTGACATACTGTATTAACTTTAATATTTAAACATGGAGTAACGGTGAGCAGTCAGAATGAGAATTAACAACAGGATACAGGAGTGGAACCCCGAGGGAAACTGATGAAAACGAACATGAACACACACACACACACACACACACACACACACACACGAGGTTTTCTTCTATGCTTGTAAATTGTTTTATAGTGCTTCATTGAGTTTATTAGATTACTTTGTGCTGTGTTTCATTGTGAAACATTTTTATGATCTATAAATACATAACACACTGATGTGTTAATAAAAAGTAAATATATTACTTGTGTTTTCTTGCAATTTATAATCTCTCTCACAGGACGAAAGCATATTTTACTTTGTGTCCTCGCCACAGTGAACAGAAACTAGTGACTGAACATTAAATATAGCCTTGCTGATTAAAGAGAAGCCCAGTCCAGCTGTGTTAATATATCAGCACATTATTATCTTCACAAAATTAGCAAGTTGACTGCTGTACCTTTTTCCACCACCTAAATGGTTTGGCTCAGTCATGTGTGGAGGTACGGCAAAACTGAAAGTTCAAAATCTCATCTTATTTTCAACTGTCAATTCTTGTGTTTGGCTGCAGAGCAAACAGAGCTGTAGCTGTTTGGTAAATACTGTTTGTTGATATCCCAGAAAACCACAGTTTTGTGAAAACCCTCCAGTGCAAATTTCAGAGGCAGAGTTATCTGTGATCTGCCATTTCAGCATATTTAGTTGTTTAAACACTGGAAGCAGCAAACTCATGTTCCATGACGTCCTCTCTAAAGTGAAGGAAATGGTGGCAGCAAAGCCAGTTGCAGACGGTCCGACGACACACCCACTTCCCCCTCTGGGCCTTTATGTGACTTTATATAAAGCATTCCTGAGTGTTAGTCAGGCCTGGTGTGTTTACACAGCGCTGGGTGCTTACTCTTGGCACTGGCTGTCTGAGCTGTGCTGGCGCTTCAGGGGCAACGCAGTTAATAGGGGCTAGCGGGAGGAGAAGTGAGGGGCAGACACACTGTACTGGACATCAGCCCAGGGGCTTTATGCTCTGCACTCAGAACTCAACCACCACGGTCTGGCCATGACTTCAGGCAGGGACGTACTCATTTCTGTAACATGCCTATTTTTTGATAGCTTGGTGTCGAGGCAGAATCACAGAAATATTTGTCTGTGAGCAGAGATAGTGGCAAAATCTCTGTCGTTTCCTGGACTTCAAATATTTTGAGATGTTGCTGATCCAGATACAGGTTTTGAGAATAAGCAAGTAAAAAAATAAATGGAGCTTTCCGCAGGGAATTGACTGGCACTTGTTCAGATCAGTCCTACTGCACAAAAGCAAGTTCAATCATAAGCGAAGAGTTTATTTTTTCCCCCTGTGCAACAACACAGGCTCTTCAGAGTCTCTATATTGAGCTAACGCCCCACCTAACCCCTTCTCCACCGGTGGCTGCTACCCTCCCCTTGCTCTCGCAGTCATTTTCTCCTCTTTTCATATGTTTAAAGGGCAGTTTATTTTCCATTTGCAGGGGAAAAATTAATCTGTCTCTGCTCTGTGGTGGTGGCAGGCCTGGATCCTGGAAGAGGTCTATTACCTTTCCTGCCAAGTAGACTCCCCCTCCAGGTTGAATTACATTAATACCTCCTTTATAGCCAATCAACTGGACTAGTCATATATTTCAAAACCAGTAAAAAATAATTGAAGAAACCTCTGCGAGGAAACTGTATTCATACACTTTAATCTCTTATTCAAGAGGTTCAAATTGGTTTTAGGAATAAAAAAATGTAGCATAAAGGAGGTGACACTAAAGAATTCTTGAGTAAAAATATTACATGACGATGTGTGGGGGGTGTTTGAGAAGCATAGCTGACATATCCTCACAGAAGACAAGGAAATGAATTGGCGAGAAGTATTACAAACACCTTTGATATTCCTTTGATGTCTGTGTCAGCACCGCATCGGCACACTTCCAGCAGGAGCAGTCTCACAGAAACAGCAAGGTCTGCACTGCTTTATGAATCAAAATGCATATCTAGGAATAATCTAACAGCCAAGTGGCGCTTTGAAGCAAAGTGTACATGTACAACATGTTCTCTTTATTGCCAATTACAGCCAAGAGAAGAATCACGCACGTCTCAAATCTCAGCTTTAAGAGGAGCACAGAGTCTGTGTGGCTGCCATGTTTTGTTCTCTACATAATAATCACATTTAATAAGGTCAACTGTTGTTAATCATTGTTAGGCCTGGATTTGAAACAAGTCACACAGTTGTTCGGTGCTGATTAACACATTGCCGTGTGCACGCAAACACACTCACACACTGAGGAGGGAAACTGTGACGAGAGGAACGTCCTTCTGCTCGGGTACATAAACAAAACAATTACGAGAGTTCCTGATGGATATTGGAAAGCTTTGCCTCCTCCGACTAAAAAAAAAAAAAAAAATCACTAAATGCCTGTCAAAACTATATAAAAAAGAAAGAATAACGCTATTAATAATCTGTATTTCAAATGTAAACAGAAGAGTGAGCCACAGAAAGTACAAACTTGTAACCTGCTTGTATTTTGAAGTCAAATTTTAATATTTTCCTCATGCTGTTCAAGGTTTTTTGACATGAGTAATGTTAACAAACCAAGTGGCCACACTTTGGCATTATCACTAAATGAAAAAGAAAGTCACATGGCTAATTTTACATCTAAAAATCAAAATAATTATTGTGTATCTCTAATTTATATTCAAAAATAATAATTCATTGGACCTTTCAAAGAAAATAACAAGCACTGTAATCTCAGTGCATCTTGTATTTGACCCTTTCACACACTAAAAATTATTTTGTGTTCTTTGATAGTCAATAGTTCTTTTAAAAACCTCCCATCGTAACCTGCTTTTTTATCCTTGTGGAAGCCTTTATGCTGCACTTTAGAGTCGAATTCTCTAAGAGTTGGATGAAAATATACGTATATTTATATATAAAAAAATCTCAAGTGCTGCTAAAAGACTTTAGTACAAACATTAGGTAAAGAGGGCCGCTCTTTTGCTGTAAACACAGTGGCTCACATCACATGTGCACCACATCTTTACTACTTGCTAACAGAGGGTGCTAATTAATGTTCAGCATGTCACTTGTAAGTGTAGCTGTGTGTGAAGTACATTTATTGTTTTCTCCTCTTAGGTATAACAAGTTGTTTTTGTCCAGACAGCCTGAAGGGAGTTCTGACAAGACTGCAGCACAGCTGGTAGCAGGCAGCTCTTACTTTTTATCAATGAGGCCTCTGGGTTAAAACCCAGCCATGCTCAATATCCCGCTAAAAATGTTTTGCTGCTCAAGCTTTCCATTACACAAGCAAACCACATGAACCTCATTTTATGTGTTTCAGTGCCATAAAACTAATGACACACACTGAAAAATTTAAACAGTTAAGAGAGAAACAAATTAACTTACAGTTTCTTTGTTGGGCAGCAGCTCTTTCCGGATCCTGAAGAAGTTTTTGCCGAACTGTCTCAACCCTTTAATGAAGCGCTTCTGCAATTTTTCACAGAGGAAGAGAGAGAGAAACAGAGAGAAAAAAGACCCAGTTACTATCTGTGAAGACAGCAAAAAGGCGACCGCATAAAGTTACTGGCTCACACCACGACAAAAAACATTGTTTTCATTTCGCTAGTCTGTGGTCGCAGAGGTCTGATGTGTATCTAGAAAGCTGTTTAAACTCCGCAGAAAACACAGCCATGTCAGGTAAAACGAGAGAGGAAATGATAAATAAGGCAGGCGCAGACGCTGAGATTAAGCTCGTCTTTTCATGTGCAGAGAAAATACATTCTTAAAAATGTAATCCATTGTAAAAACATACACAACAGTATACATGTTGAACATGTTAATCACACGAGTAAAAAGTTTAATCAAAAGCTGAACTTGAGAGTTGAAAAACAAGGAAATACCTCACTGAACATGGTGGACAGTTTCTATTTTTGTTGTTACATTTTGGTCATTTTAAAAGCTTACAAAACACGTTAAAAATGTAAAATATATAAATATAACCTAACATGAGTGAGAGGACGTAAATGGCACGGTGACAGAAATTTCTACTTCATAACATCGGATTTAAGCTGACATGAAAACTGAATGTGGACACATCGTCTCACCACAGTGAGCACAAAAACAATAACAGCGATGACTAAATACCAAAAAGCTGAACATTCTAAATACAGTTTTTTCTCCTCTTAAAGCCACAGACAGCGAGCCATTAAAAGCGGAGGCTGAAAACATTCATAACCAGCGAAGCAGACAACCAACAGATTTACTTTCTTGTTCCAGAGGCGAGCCCGTTCCTCAGTAATCTCAGCCAACCATTTCCCCCAAGTAACTCCGGCAAAAAGCAGAGAAAAGTCCTCAAGGAGCACGGCACAAAGCTCTATGCCCAGCCACAGGTAAAGAAAAAATTAAGAGGGCAAATCCACAATGTCTCCGATGGTACACTGCTTTTTTTTCCCCTTTTTTTTTAACAAGCAAGAAATAGCTTGTCACTCTCTGCTCTTCCACTACAAAGGGGAAGGCTTTACATGTGATCTTTCTGCAAGAGAGCCTCTGGTTCACAGCAGACTGGAAAACCCGGACTGGAGTCCTGCGCCTCATGTTACTGTCGAGCACAGCACTCATTTCAGCCTGCTCTCGATCCTCTAACACTGCACGAGCAGGCTTCATGTCTCTACCTTCTCACACAGGAAAAGTCAGGCGACTGTTTGTTATTAGCTTTCATTGAAACAGAAACTAACAGTGGTACTTTACATGCTTTCAGAGCTTGGACTGAGCACACACACAGAGGCACAAACTCGACTGGCTGCCAGCCTGAGAGGGGAGGCAGGCTGATACAATTTATGTGGAGAAAAGGTCTTGTACACGGTGGACGGAGACAAGTGAGGTGGAAAACCAGACATGGAGCCTCTCCCTGCGTGTCAGGAGTTCATTTTCCATGCCATGTACAGTACATTATGTAACCACAGATTGTTTACATACCCAGCTTTGGTGGGGAACAAGAGCCAAATTTACAGAAGTAACACAGTCAACTGTAAAACACAACTGCCTGTCAGGAGGAAAAATTACAGGAGACACACACAGAACTATTTGAACAAAAAGGAATGAATAACAGTATTTATCTCCATCACCCAAACAAACACAATAGTCTCAGAGTACAAGTCTAAGCTGAACCAGACTAAACACTGAACATAAGAGGCCTGATTAAAAGCTAGATGTACCACAGCTGACAGCCTCAACAACAAAAAGCCTGTCCTATCAGTGACATGAGACAGCAGTTAATTTGCATTAATCAGACTCAAGGTGCAGCGGTTGATTAGCCAGTAGATGGAGCCGTCTCCAACACAAGCGCTCCCCCACATCCGACACCCGTCTCCAACCACTCGAGGGGTTAAGAGCAGATTACCATTTGGACTGTCAGTCAAACGTCCACAGAGCTACATGTAACCACAGCAGAGGTTCAGAGGATCAACACTGCAGCGCTTGTTTGACAAGCGCTGACAAAACTGGGTAAATATCCTTTTGAAATATTAGCTTCAGGAATGTTTCTGGGGGAAAAATGTGAAAAAATATCAAAAAAGATGCATAAACATTTGAATAACCCCGAAATAGAGTTAGACCTGAGGTTGAGTTATATTAGTAAAGTGTTAAATGTCTCTCTTGCAGCAGTAAGGGGAAAGCAGTGCCTCTTCACCTGATGTTTCAATCAATTACATTTACATATGCTCATTTGGCTGACGATTTTGTCCAGAGTGATGTACAAATGCGAAGTATTTGAGAATAAGCTCCACATCCCATCTGACACAAAGGGCCTCGTGGCTACAGGTACAGCTTTAATCCTATCCAAACATATGTTAAGCACAAAGCACATTACAATTTTTAGAAACCGAGATCAAGAGCAGAGCGTGTTTCAGAACAAGAACTTTTGGAAGAGGCAAGTCCTTAACTGATGATTTTAAGACAGGGAGAGATTCTGCCAACTGAATCCAGTGTGTTTACCCATTCCACCTCCGAGGGACCGTACAGAGGAGGAGTTTGGATTGAGATTTCCAGCCTCATAGTGACAGTAGTCCTGCCTATGTAGCCTGTGTGTCTGTCCTAATTATGTCATCTTAATTATGTTTGCAAACTATACTATTAACACAGTCTGTCTGTCCATCTCCATAGAAGAGCTGTGTGCATGCTAACTCTCCCCCCTCCCTTCCGTTTTCGTTCTCTTGCTGACTCCCTTCTCCCTCCCTGCACGTCGGCTCCAGTTTAAGGCTCCATTTCAGCTGCCTGGGCTCACTGCTCTCCAGCCCAGCTAATAAATCATCCGCCAATCTGCTCCCCGAATCGCTCTGCCCCTGCTCCGATTGCTCCAGCCCTCCGTTGCTAGGCAACGCAGTGGCGGAGGAGGGGCCAAGAGAGCCAGAGCGAGCAAGCAAGCAAGCGAGAGAGCAAGAAGAGGAGGGGGGAGGGGGGTATGCTGGGTGGAAGCGCTACCAAATGGCCATCCGCTGTGCAGAAACAACAGGCTTCTCTCTGAGTGTGTTCCAGAGAACTGGCGCTTTTCACCCGCCCCGAGTTTCCCCCTCGGAGGCTAACAGAGCACTATTGTGAGGCTGGAGAGGAGACATACAAAAAGGAGGAGGAGAACGAGAAAAAATGATTCAATAGGCCATTGTCGTGTGTGCGCACTTCCTGCTTGAGAGTTGATTGCTGAAAGTTGTAAAACGGGTGAAGATAATGCAGACGTACACACAAAGATGGTATCATGAGGACAAACGGGGAGCGGGCTCACATACGGAACATAATTTCAGCTAAATGTCATTCCATGAAAACACTGACGCAAGACCGTCCAACAGCAAACAAAGCCACTTTGACTCAATATGGAGTCATTATACTTGACTCGTTGTTTAAAGCTGACCTTTCAGAGGCTGCTGTGTATAAACCCAGAGGGTCGAGGACAGTCGCCAAATCAAAGGCTAGAAACACAGAAATATCTGTAAGTAACAAGATTTGCCACGGTTTGCTGAGGGGAAATTACAACATGCTAGAAGAAGAGAGAGGAAAACCAGACTGACAGACACTAGACGAACCACATCCTCTTTGCATTGACACCACGTTTAGAGATAAAAATCTATGTTTAGATCCGCTAAAATCTGAGACATAAATCAAGATTCACCCTTTCATTAAGATCTCCTCTTAAAACCCCCCAAAATACGTTGAAGTAGCTAACGTAACTGACAGACTCAGAGGCCTGTTCTTATAGTAACTCAACACTAAACACGGACATATTCTGCACACTTTAGCAAGCAAAGTAACATCCTTTGCTTCCTTTTGGCTTGCACTGACACAAAAGGTGACAGGAAATTCCAGCACACACCCATCCTGCCTGCTATTTAGTTACCAAACAACCATAAAAAGCATTGCTGGCATTGAACCATGATGGCAATAAAATACACTGTTGACACTAAATCTTTGGGTGTAGCAAACAGAGCCTCCCTCCGCAGCCGAGGGCCACTGAAGTAAAGCCGCTCCTCTAACTTTTAAGTAATTTACAGCCTGCAGCAGGAGATGCAGGCCAAAATGTTTTGTTTCATGTGCCTGGGGTGTTTTTGGTCAGCTGGTGCGTCTCAAGTCTGTAGGCTTGTGTTCAACCACTGGGGGGCCGCCACTCTCTCCTTTCCCTCCTCCCTCCCTGCGCCCCCCTCCATGCTGTCGGCGGCCTGCTCCAGTCATCCATCAGCTGAAGACACAGCTGGAGATAAGCCGCAGCACAGTGCAGCTGGCTGAGGAATAGACCTGCCGCTCCACAGCAGTCATAGATCAGCCTCTATGTCTCTGACATGGCGACACACGGCACGACCGCTGCTGCTGCTGCTGCGGCTCCTGATTGTTTATATGGCACCTCCTGTTGGCCGACGCATTACTAGCATCACTTATTTACAATCATGGATGACAGCAGCTCCAACTAAAGAGACAATTTCATTTTGTCAGGTCTGCGAGGGCAAGAATCCTTTGATGTCCTTCACCAAGCCTGCAGGCACTGCAGGTGCACAGGAATCAATCTGATGGTGTAATTCTGACCTTACATTTGACTTCACTCTGACAGTTTAATTAATACTCTTCAACGGAGCCAAATGACAGAGTAACATCACTGCAGGTACATCAACAGACAACAGCCCTGCATCTTCAGGAGGTGGGAATTAAAATTTCAATATTTGCACAAGGAGGTTAGATGCTCATATAATGTATTCAGTGAATAAATATGTAGTACTTGGATGTATTTGTGGTCATATCTTGAGTATTATTTAATACATCAACAAGCTGAAACTATGAAGTACCATTATATTAAGTATTTTTTTTAGGATTATTTAAGTGGGGGAGGAAGGCTTGGGTAGCAGGAGAGATAATAAGTATAATTTTTCTAAAATTTTCTGACACTGATGTCATAACCCCGTTAATAAATACCTAAATATGATCTGGATGCTGGAGAAAAGGCTAATGATAAGACTAAGTGATGTCTGCATATAATTATATAATTTCACAACTATAAGCAACTGCAACAAAAGCAATGTCTGTGTTTTCGATGGCTTTTTG
>JAPQLA010000002.1:9358334-9373068 GCA_029822935.1 Naso vlamingii | reverse complement strand
GGCCAGCTTGATGGTAGTTTATACCAATGTGTGCAATCACAGCCTAAATCAGCTATCATCTTAAAATAGGATTTTGTGCCGGTCTAGTAAATACAGATTACGAGCTCTCCAAGTAGTTACAACAGCGTCAGTCTTTTCTGATTTACAGCCCGGCGACAAAGTGAGCTCACTGAACAACTCTGTACTTGTTTAGAAAGCCAGCGGGGCTTGTTGTTTTAACATAGGAGGACAAGGGTACAGTCTGCTCAAACACATACAGGCATGCAGATGGCTGTTCATTAATTACAGATGGATGGGGGGGGTGCAACAGAGACCAAGAGACACAGAGGGAGAAAAAAGACAGAGGTCAGCTAATGGAGCCAGGATTCTCTCTCTCTCTCTTTCTCTCACTGGAGAATTTCCTCTGTTTGCCCCAGACCTCTTCTGGCGCTCTTAATCAAGGTGCAGGTGCGTGGCTTTGTGTGCGTATGCGCAAGTGCGTGCACGAGGAGGGGTTCCTGCCATCCTCAGCACTCTCCAGCAGCAATCCGATTAAAGCCCTGCTACTGTGGGGCCTGCTGTCCTCCCCTCTGTGAGGCCTGCAGCTCACCTTAAAGCCCCTTCTACACACAACAACTGCCCTTCACACATGAAACTAAAGTGCCAACACATTTACGTCAAATGTGCACATACACACATATATACATACACATGCTATTCCAAATGCGGTGCGGTGGCCTCTGAGCTGACCTCCCATCATCACCCTGGCTGTTGGCAGCCATTACTTTGGCCCCCTGGGGCCTGGCCACCCCTCACCGAGCCCTCAGTGCTCTGCATAGACAACCACTCTGTTAAAAGACAGGCAATGCTCGCTCCGGCACGGTTAGATGCCGCTTCATCTGGTAACACAGACCCATCGATTACACGTTCCTGCGGTTTTTGCACATTGAATGGCAGTCCCATTACTGCAATCTTGCACCCAAGTGTTCCTCTCTCCATTCATTGCAGTCGGAATGCACACAGAGGACCAATTAAAAACACTTTCTGTTGCATAATCAATTTCAGGCTTCACCAGTAAGTCCATATTAGGGGAACTTTGACTGGCAAATTTCCTCAGCCAAAAGAAATACTTGTACAGTTCAGTAAACTATCAAAACTCAGACGCGAACATGGAAAACAGAGTGTGATAACATCAACCGTTCTGTGTGTGGCACATTTTGAGAAATCACTCCCTAAACTGACCGAGCCTGATGAATTAACTATTTTCAGTAGCAAATTAAAAACTAATTTATTTCTTTATTCAGCAAAAGAGGCAATTTGGCTTCATTTGGTTGTAAAAAAAAAATCCATTTAAAACTGGTGAAGGTCTCTTCCATTAAATCAATTAAGTGTATCGACAAACATCTTTATTTCAATTACAGGCATTATTACACTGCAAGTGGATCGCAAAGGTGGTTATTATTCAAGCCTGACTCTCAGAAGAATCTTTTTTCACATGACCCTTTAAAAAACAAACCTCAGGACACAGACTTGATTATAAAATTGTATTTCATTATAATTTTATATTCAATCCTCATTGCACTTCCAGCAAAATGCGCAATTTGCACCTACAGTATTTCCCCTGATTATAGTACAAACTGTAACGCAGCCCTGGTTTCTTTGTGCATTTTTGCACACTAGAACAACAGCGGTGTTGTTTTCCAGCCTGAGACAGCACAGGATGGGTGGGTGGATTAGTGGTGAATGTCAGGTCAGCGTGAGGACACAGGGGCATGAAACAGGACAGACAGGAAGTGAAAATGTACTCACCAGCTTGAAATCCTGAATGCTACAAATGAAGTAGGGAGTGTTGGGCCGCCGACTTTCAATGTACACACAATCTGCAAGTAAGACAAAAGAAAAAAAAAACAAAACATGAGTTTGAAGGAAGATGTTCACACTTCCCAAAGCTTTTGTGTTTTTATGCAGCCAGACTCAGTAATATTTTATTTTGCATGCTGTTACCTCTGCTGAAAAGACATTTTTCTCCTTGAGTCAAATTCAATTGGAATGCGAGTAATAGGATTAAGGACTTTTGGAGCGCTACAAGGTTGCCTTTCCAAAGCAAACATTACGCCCAAGGGGAATTATGTTATTGTTCCACTCCATTTATACACCAGTGAGCAATACTGGCTTTAACCCCATTCCAACCCCCACAGTCATCACTGTGACTCGTTCCTGCAAAATGACAACTTCTGTCATTGTGCCTATGTCCAGTTAGCTTTGGGTTAGCTTAGCAGTGAAACAAATAAATTGAAATCCTTCCTTGTCCTCTCATTCATGCTTTAAAATGTGGCCAAATTACATAACCCTCACGAGCGCTAAAAGCAGCCCTCTCACGTTGAGTATGAGGAGGCGGCCTGGTCGGCTGTGCTGTTAAATTGGATGTGACTGGTGGTATGGCCAGGTCATGAACCCTCATCTTCTTAACAAAAACATTCACGCTGCAGAGGACAAAAACACACTGCCACTTCTGTGGAGAAGAAGAGGAGGAGGAGGAGGAGGCGGTGAGGGGGACATGGCTAATGGTAACTGCTCAGCCTGGCACGGCACTTTCCGAAAACAGCCAAGGGTTAGAATTATAAGAGAAAAAAAAAGAGATTTGGATTCACAAAAGTCAAATTAGCATAATAGTCACCCATTCACCTTTGGCTCTTAGCTGAAACACAAAACTGGAATGCAACTGAGCAAAAATGTGATTTATTTTGGTTTAAATAATAACCTCGCTTGCTCAACTGGCGGAGCGATCAAAAGCCACTGACACTTAATTGATTGTAAAATAGATCGCACATGCTGAAAATTGACCTTCTATTTATTCAGATGGAAGCAGTGTGACAAGCTATTTGACTGCTCCCAGGGCTGGGTTTGCCTACCGTGTGTGCAATGGAGCGTAGCACATACACATTCACAAGGCCATGAAGATGGACAATATCTTGCAGCTATTTAGTCATTGATTCAGGGAAAAAAAAAGCCACCATAGGTAAGATTTATACTGACAACACACACTGCCGGTGCTCATTTCATAAAAACACACGCTGAGTTGTCTCTTGCCAAAGGAACAAGCCATACTTTCCCAAACAAAAGACGTGCAGCTAGCTTTTTTTTTCTGACCGACAGTGCTATCATCTGTTATTTATTTGTTTTTGTCAACACAGTTATCGATCTGGCTGTGGTTTATCTTACCGCTTGCAGAGGAAGAGAGGGGTGGCAAAGATATTAAATGGCTCTGACACCCAAGATACCATTTGTAGAGGGGCTGGTGTGTAAGAGTGCGCCTGTGACATCATGGGCTTTGTTTTTTGAGAGGCTGTGTGTGTGCGTATATGTAACCCCAGGGTGGGCTTGTTATCTGCTGTGGGCTGAATGAGCTGTTCTAAGGGAGAGGGAGCGAGGAGGGGGTTATCGCCCTGGCTGGCTATGAGTGACGCATTATATCTCTCTCACTACTGCCCTCTTCTCGCTTTTCTCCTCTCCCTCCTTTTTTCCCTCCTTTACACCATCCCTGGAAGTCATTTACAAGATAACATGAATGAAAATATCCATCAGTGCTATTGTGTGATCTGTGAGCAACACAGTGAGTGTGTGTGTGTGTGTGTGTGCGTTGAGAGAGACAGAGAGGAGCAGATAGAGGAGGAGGGAGGAGGAGGGAGCAGGAGGGAGGGAGCGGGGGGAGGGCAGAGAACAAAAGCGGACTAATCTGAATGAGATGACATGTTTCGGAGAAGTCAAATCGGGGGAATTAGGGTTTAGTGTCCCTTCACCTCGCCGGCACATTCATTTAGAGAGGCCAGATCTCCCTGTCTACACCCCAGAGCACATCAACAGGCATAAAGAACAGACAGCAAGAGTGAAAAAGATAGGTGGTGGAAGAAAAAAAAAAGAGACAGGGATCTAGTTTAATCATTTGCAGACAGCAAGCGAGTCTATTCTTCGAACGTCAAAAGCACATTTTGAATTCATCCTGGGCACTAAAAGTCTACTACCTCAAGGGCATTTCTCTGAAAGCGACTATAACAAGAATCTCAATGAATGTGAAAGTTAAACCGAGTTAACGCTTCAGAATCAGGAGGCGACGGAGCTTGGGGAGGTTGGATGAGATGAGGGGGGGGGGCTCGTCGAAGCGGGCCACAAGGTTCCTCCAGGGTCCGCCTGGCTTGTTAAACATTCCTGCCATTTTGTGCATTTGGAAGTGGGTCTCCTCGCTCAAGTGGAGATGTGGAAAGGGGAGGGATGTGAGGTTTAGCTGTGGTGGGGGCCTCTGTGTATGTTGAGTGTGTGAGACTGTTTGTGTGCGTGTGCTGGGGGGGTGGTGGGGGGTGGGGCAGTTTTTTTTTAGGGTTGAAGTGTGTGCTCCTTGGATGGATGTAGCCTTCCCTGTAGGAGAGAGAACCACAGCAGGGCTTTTGTGGTAGAGTGCTCTCACTCCCTCGGCAGTCTGTAGTTTAGCTTCAATCCACTGTCGACCGCCACGCCACCCAGACAAATAGGGAGCGAGGGAAAAGTTCAATACTTCGACACAGGGAGATAATCACAAAGCTACTGAGCAGCGATTCCTCACACCCGAGCACCTTCGCTGAAACATGATCCCGAACATCACAGCTGCAGAGTTCAGGCAATGGAATATTCAGCTTTTTAACCTCGCGACACACACACATACACACACACACAGCAGTTTTCTCAGCTATAGCTCATTGTTCAGCCAGCCATTCTCTTATGGCTGCCAAGCATGTCTAATCTAAAACACACCTAGCCTCAGCAAAGGAGCCATGTCCTGCTCGCTCTGTATCAAGCAAATAAAATGCTGCTTAATTTGCTGCAGCATTTCAGCAGAGGGGAGGGGGGAGTTCTTAGATAATATCAGCTTGGCTTTCTTTTACGAGCTGCCAACAATGGAAAAGTCACATTGTGAACACAGTCGTATATGCCAGTGTTTTGTAAACAGCCATCTTAGGTGGGGGTGGAATGAGATCAGCTAAACAAAGCAAGATTATAGGCATATTTTAGGATGCAGGCGGGCTTATTAAATCCAAAGGAGCGTTTGTTTAAGCCATGCATGCAAGTGGAGAGTGTTAGCCATGAGGCAGGACGCACCTGCATTGTTAAAAAAGTGCTGCTCTGCTCAAACTGGCAGAGCACACGTGTTGAAAGGCACTGACGCACACACACATACACACACACACACACACACGACAGGGTAGTGCACAGCTTTAGCAAAGCTACCCCCCTTGAGTGTACTGATCCTAAAATTAAATAGCACAAGGAATGCAATAATGGAACCGCAGGGGTGTGAGGGGACTAGAGGGCCAAGAAAGACAGAGCTTGGAAGAGAAAGAGGGAGACCAGTGTTATTACTCATCCAACACTGACCGCAGCTCCTCTGCGAGGGAAACCAGCTGATGACCACGGCTGCCTTGTGCCACTTCCCACTGGGCTGGTGTAAAGGGGATGGCGTAACGGGCAGTTGTGGCCCGGAGGCACATGGACACTTGATTGTGCACCAACTTTCCTTCCTCTCTGCTCATCCACAAGGCCAACAACTCTCCCTTCTTCTCACTGGAAAAGCAGTGGGAAATACCTGGCAAGCGATACCATCAACTCTCCACAATAGGGCAAGCCTACAGCTGACTGAGCTCCTCAGGGAGAACAGAGGCTCTTTGACAACACCCCCTCCTCCTCCTCTCCTTTCCCTCTCGGCTAGCCCACGCTTTCTCATTTAGCAGTCGGCAGGTGGTTGGATTTCACTAAAAAGCCCTTTTCCCAGAGTCTCTAGCGTGGGGAGAGATGGGAGAGCAGAGAGGGCTTTTTAAAAATAGATTTGTTCAGTTAGCGACAGGCTACAGATTCACACTGTTATGTTTCAATACGAGCTGACTCCATGGGCTTGTCCCTTATGTTAGCTTGACTGGAAGCAGCATACTGATCGACAGCTAGCCTTTGTTGCACTGGGGATGTGCTACGCTGATTGAGCTCTAGCCTTTGGTGTCTTGGCTGCAGAATAGCCAACCCAACATTTGCTGAACCACATCACACTGGCTTCTCAAGCACCATACTGAGAACAGAATTTAGATTTGTTGTGTTCGTATAAATTATAATTTGCTTTGTTCTAAGATCAATATCCAAAAGCACTTCAGTTACACAAAAATATTAGCAGTACAAACTATAACCATACTACAAGAAATTTTTAAAGGTGCTACATAAAGTTCAGGTCATCTTTTAACTCCAAACGACAGAATCTAAAAATTTCTAGTGGTATATGAGTGCGATAAATAATATGGTGTATGGGAGCAATTTGTGAAGGAGCAGCTCAGTCCCTGTACGTGCTGTTCTGGTGAGACAGCCTTAATGGAATCATATTTTAAGCTGATAAAAACTTATTAAATTGCACCAGATGTGCTTAATAAATGTCAGCATTTGCAGATATAGATATTGTGGATCATTATCAGTAATGGCAATATTTCATTTAATTTCTAAAATTTATTGGCGGATAAACCCCTTTGAGATGCAACATTTCGTTTTCAAGGGGGTCCTCGGAAAATATACATTACATAAAAAATGTGAAGAAAATACCAGCTGACTTAAGGAAAAAAAGCAACCTTGGAAACATAAAGAACATGACAGATTTGTGTGACTGCCAACAGTTGGTCCTCAGTTAAAGAAAAAAAAGGGGGGGTTGCTGGTCAATCAGCTTTACGTGTGTGTCAGGAATATTCCTGTGGCGTAGTTTACTCTGTGTGTGTGCGCACGCACACGCGCACACGCGCACAAGCGCACACACACACATGCGCACACACACAGTCCCCGGGGTTCTGTGGTGGCTGTGGCAAAGAAGCGCCAGCTGTCCACATCAACAACTCTCCTAACATTCATATACACAAGGTGTTTTTTTTCCTCAGACTACTCTGTAATCTCTGTTATACACCGTCTTCACTAAATTATTCTTCACTTTCAAAGAGGAAATTATTAAATTTGATTAAGTTTAGTCTAGTCATTGCTGTGTGACCAAAAAAAGGTAGTAGAGCACAGTAGGAGTAGGGGGTTGGTGGGGGTGGTCAGGGCAGGTGGTTTCTATTAGCTCTTTCCATTTAAACACATCAGCCAGTCAGTTAGGAAGGAAGAGGACATGCTACGGTAGCTAGCCACCTGCAGCTCCAAACACAGTCCTGCTGCAGTGGAGAGACAGGATGAGCAATGTAGATACTACTATATTTGTGTATTTGGCTAAGCTTGTGTGTGTTGCAGGAGTGTGCATATTGGAGATAGGGGCCATGTCTCTGACTGTTAAAAGCATTACTTGTATTAGTATGTGCATGTATTTGTGTTGCTGTGCACTTTTAATAGTGCACAGATACCAGTTATCAGCGTTCTGTGAATGTGCGAGTTCTTACGTGTTTTTTGTGTGTCAGAGCTTCTAGGTTGTCTCCTATTGATCCCCCCCATGGCAGTGTGTATAATCTCAGGAGAGAAGATCTATAATCTGAGGTAGGGGTAGGGGGGCGAGCATAAAGAACAGGCTCTGGAGGTGTCTGGCCGGCCTAGGGAAGTGGCGCGAGCTCAGCCACAGGGCACAGATTGATTTTGGTATGTCTGCTAGCGCTGCATTGGGCTGTTCACCCCGGCAGCTGACCATACAAATGACCCGGGAAGCAGTCCCCCGGCCACCACCGCAGATGTACTCTTCCATCCTTTATAAAACAGCAGCAGAGCTAGATTTAGCTGCAGGCCCACATACTGGCCCACTGCTCTTCTCCTTCCACCGTTCCCGATCCAATCGATGTGCACTAAGCTGCCTGAACCCATCTTCAAGGGATAGAAAGGCTAAGCAGACAGATTGGAAGGTGGCTGGAGATTGGGAGTGTGCAGACGGCTTCAATACTAGCCTACCTGTTATTTCTTGAGTGAAGACATGGGTCTATATGTTTCTAAAGCTCTCTATGACAGCAGCTATCAAAACACTATTTGGTTCTTATGTTTTCTGCACTGCTTTCTAACAGCAACTTCCTCCCTCTTCCTCTGTCTGGGGCAGGGCAAATCCCTCTCAGAGGGTGGTCAGTTTTACATATTGTGTGTCACTAGACAGCTATAAAGGGATTTAACATTTAGTAAAGCATAATCCATTGCAGGCTTTGTGCCTGTCTAAGCTGCACACATCAAATCTGATTGCAAGAAGGCTGCTACCAATGACCAAGCAGGAGGAGGAAAACACGCACTGTGTGCACCCACACACACACAGGGCTTATCACTTGAACAATAAGCAGAGGAGACAGCAGGAGGTCAGTTGCTGAGGTGGAGATCTTCTATGTCGACAATAGGAGGTAAATTACAAACTAGTGTAGTGGTGCTAAGGCCACTACCATCCAATCCTGGCTCATCCCTGATCTAAACCGATCGAACAGCTGAAGTCTATGTGGCGGGAGCAGGTTGTGATACCTGTCAAACCAATGTAATTGAAATAGTGAACAGGAAACATAAAAATGCCCCATCATCCTAACACTATATGTGCCGCTCTCTCAGATGTGGAAATATAAATATTCGGCAAAGCTAATCCACTGAGACGGTCGACTTTGTTTATATGCCCTTTGAATGTTTCATTGATGTGACTGACTGCTCTCGTTTTTATTTTTGTTTTTTTTTAGCCCTCCTCTCTTCCTCTCTACTCCCCCCTCTCTGCATGGTTAACTATGAGACAAAGCACCAGTGCTCTCTCTATTAAACATGAAATGTGGAGCAAAAAGGCTTCAATGGAGTCCACAGCAGAGCATTAGACAGACAGAAATAGAGTGAACAACAACAACGATTGGGTTCAGCGTGACTGTTTACTTGAGCGCAGAGATAATTTAGCCAACAAGATTACACAGCTAGACCGAAAGTGTAGTATGAGAAGGCCTGGCCGTACCAACACAGCTACTTGACGTCGTTCTGTTGGTAGTTAAAAAGCTAAAAGGAGGGCTGAGTGTTGGATGCATGGGTTTGGGTATGTGGTTGGATAAGAAGATAACCCCACACTGGCTATAATTTCCAACATCTTCCCATTAAGTCCCCAAGCAATATGGGCCAACCCCCCCTCCCCCACTACTTGACCTTTTGCTAGCTGCTAGATAAACGAAAAGACATGGCAGCAATGATTTAGTTGCAAGGCGGAAGGCACTGAGAAGTAGCTGAGTGAGAGCAGACTACACACACACACACACACAGCTAGCATAGCCTTGCTTCCTTCCGACAGTGAGTACTGACATTCTCCCCCTCTAATGCAACCAATTTATAAACAGTGGGTGAAAGAGAGGCCATGTTTACAGCTGCAGAAAAAATGGTTCCCCTTTAAGCCTCGTTCTTATGGCCCAATAATGACGTTGGAACAAAGCTCAAACATTTTTCCAAGAATCTGCAGTACTTTCTGACCCGAGAGAAAATCACATACTTTCAGCATGTCAGATGGTGTTCAGATGAAATCATTATCGTGGCTGTCGTCACTATCACATCATCTAGCAAAGCACCACTTTGCTTTATTGACTTAGTCCAAGACGAAGCACGGAGTGGGTCAACTTCAAATTGATTGTATGATGCATCAGGCTTCTAGTCTGAAGCAGTACTTCTGCTCTTATGGAGTAGCTACTTTGGAGAATCTGAAATCCCACAACAGCTTACTGCAACACAGATGTCACATGTGACGTGAAGTAAAACCCAAAAATCATCAATGGCTGATTAGTTAAAAATGTATCTTAATTCGTAAAACAAGCGTATTCTTCTCATTCAATTATATCCACGACTTGGACTTACCTCCAGGTCTGTAAACAACATCATCCTCCGTGATGAAGGACGTGATTTCTCCATTCTCTGTGCGCTCATAGCGAGACTTCTTCTTCGGGGTCTTCTTCTTGCCCTTCTTGCCGGCCTCCTCGGCTGTGCCGCTGCCTCCGCCTGTGCTGCCATTGTCGTTGTCCTCATCCTCGCTGTGCTCGCTCTCTGCATAGTTCTTGGCCCCACCCTCCAGGGTACAGCTGCGTCTGGGCCTGGAGCTCTCACTCTCACGGTCGCCCCGGTCTCCGTCCTGCCGCCGGGACTTGCCGGCCTCTCTTTTGTCCCGGTCCCTGTCTCTGTCTCTGTCCCGCTCTTTCTCCCTCTCCTTCTCTTTGTCGGCCGTCATGATCCGCCACGTGCCTTCCTCAGTCCTCTCACGGCTGGGCCTCCGTGAAAGGTAGACTGTGAGCCTGGGCTTCAGTCTTCTGAATTTACCAGTCAAATCCAGGGAAAATTTGGCCACACCAACAACCCCAGTGTTTCAGAAAAGCTGTGGACAAGAGAAGACAAGGACAGTTAAGCATAACCCAATGTACAGTAAATAACCATTATCCTTACAGTATAGAGCTACAGTGCACACAAGTGTACATTTGTTCATACGTACAAAGGTTTGTCCTGTGCTAGAGAGGATCTTTAGTGGGTTAGAAATACAAGATTAGTTCCTGGAGAAAACGCAGCTGTGCTGACTCTTCTCAACATCACAGTAATTGTTGGCACTCCCCTCTACAACCATGTATACTCTGGAGAACACTGAGTAGTTTTATCAAAGAGCAGAACCTTCTAGCTTCCTGCTCAGACATATTTCCATTCTTTCAGAAAGGCAGTAAAACAGAGTTATTAAAGGGTAAAAGAATGTGAAAAAACCAGAGTGAAAAAAGTAGACAGACAAGTGCTGCACGAACAGTATTTGAAACACAATCAGCTGAAGGGAAGTTGTAACTGAATAAGGATAAAAAAGGTAGTGCTGCATTGAGGATGAGGCACGCAGCCAACAGAATTCCTCAGAGATAATGTGTCGAGGGGCTTTTCGGCACAAGACGCTGCTTGTCTTTTCCAATGCCACTGGAGAGATGCAGCGTGAAGCTCAATGAAAGAGTTAACTCGAGAGCTTCTCTGCAGACCATCTGTGATGACACCAGGCTCAGTTTTACTCATCTGTGTGCGGTTATGTGTGTGTACACTGGCTTACTGGACTGCACCCCACCCCAACCCTCTGCCCCGGCTGACAATCATCACTGTGTTAATGTGAAGAGACAGCACTGGAGGGAAGAACGCAGCAATCCACTGAGAAAAGAAAGGGAGAGGAGCGAGGCTGAGCCAGTCATTCGCTATGGCCAGTCCACTGCCATTTTCAGCTATCGTTGTTCACTCAAAAGGAACTCAGCTACCACTTTCTCATGCCACAATGAAATCCTCCATCAACAGTGAAGTGGGCAAAACTGAAGCAGCATGCTGCTGCACTACACTGCCCGACACACAAAGGACGCTTCTCATTTACTGCCAGTGTTTGTCTCCTGCACCTCCACCGCAACAAATTAACTAGGAATAGTTATTACAGCCCCCAGAGGGATCAGAACAGGCAATCAGCACCCACGTAACCATGGTTGTGATAGCAGGGTGGAATAGGGACAGTGCAAAAAGAAGGGAGGGGTAGAGACTGAACAAGGTAGAGCAGATCCAGCTTCGGGTGAAAATTGTACAGCATGTCTGCAAGTGGACGAGGGTTTATTTAAGAGAGCCAGACAGAACGTGAGGCGAAGAATAGATGATGAAGGTGGAGGAAAGGTTTTTGGCAGGCACACACTCAAGCCGACACACACACCGCACACACACAATGAAGCACGTTTGACAACGGCGCTCCTCAGCAGCGGTAGCTGTCATCTTGTGAGCAGACACCAACTGACAGGGCAGCTGCTCTTGTCGTCGGCTTCAACACAAACACTGGGCCTGATTAAACCACAGCCTCGTCACAGCCCCATTAATCACCTAATGATGAGTTACCACGGCGACCACTGGGCTCCCAGCATATACACACAAGAGCACATAAGTGCACACACAGGACACAGGGGCTCAGGAGAGAGCAAGCATGCATGTGCATGCAAGGACACACAAACCCCCACCATGGATACAAACCTCCATCGGTGTGCCAAAGTACATACTGCGTCCATAGTAAGCAGTCTGTCTTGGAGGTGTGAGAAACAGGGGAAAAAAATGACGACGGTACCATTTGATAGCACAGCTTTAATCCTGGGAGCTGCCAGAATCTGTGTATGAGCTAAGCACCTCTTCTCTCCTCTAATCAGTAACATAAGCCTCTTCCACTGAAACCAATGAGGACCCTGAACTGTTGCAAATGGAGGGCTGGCCCGTTCCCCTTTGATGTTGTGGGCTGCTATAAGCCTCTATAAGTATCTTTACAATCTAGGTGCCTTTAGCTTACATCTGGATACACTTTACACAACTGCCTTATTCCGCATTTTGTATCTCCAATTGCACTGCTGACGTTAACATAATTGTGTTTATTAACCCTCCGAGCAAAAAAAAAAAAAGGGGGGGGGGCCAAAAATCATACAGACATGAGCTTGTTCATGTTTAATTGTGGTAAAATTTTTACTAGTGAATTAACAATATGTTCAAGTGTCCATGGGTAATTCATTGCACATTAGCAGCTGTAGTTGATGCAGATAAAAGAGCAATTTGAAGTTGAAAGTATTACTTTAGCAAAAAGGAGTGAGTCAGAGTGAAGCAGTAACACTGTGGCAATAAAGTCATAATGTATTGATGGCTCACAGGGAAGAGAGTGAGAAAGAGAAAGTGAGATAGAGCGAGAAGGCAAGGAGAAGGCTCTCCACCACTAGCAGGGAAACAAAGTACTTAGTAGAAAGCAGCGCTGGCTGCCTGGCCGATGAATAACGCTGTGAGGGGACAGGTGAGACTTGGAGCTATTACACATCAATCACTGGGCCAGGACTCTTTGAAAGATACCAGCTGTCTTAATGGAAAAGAGAAGGAGGGGGCAGTGGCTGGAGAGGGGTTGAGGGGGTCCCAGCCAACATCACCTAATCCACCATTTACATTACTGCAATGGAGTCAAGGGTTAGCAGCCAGCAGGGCCCCGCTCAAATACATTTCTTTTCCCGTGCCTGTTTAAATGAGACCTCTGGCCTGAAAAACCACACGGTTTGTGGCTCGATTAACACATCATCCCCCACAATGGCCACACAGCAGGTTGCTGTTACTAAACACAGCTTTTTTTCATTCTCCCTCCCTCCCTCTTTCCCTCTGTCTCTCTCCTTTTAAAGCCATGTTTTATTCATTCCAATCACTCCCACATTTACCCAAATCCATGCTCATCTCTGTGGTTTTAATCAAAACCTGCCTATGGATAAACATCCACATTATCACACTTCCCTTGAGTACCTATACCGCTGTGGGGTTTCCTTTAATCCAGCTAAATTTTAGTAATTGATTATCTTGGATAACAAAATGTGGAAAAACTGGACACTTATTCACACAGATTTTTATAGAATAAATAACACACAAACAAGAAATTTCTACATTTAAATGTAAAACAGAATCTAGCAACAACATAACAAGCACAGTGATCCACTCAGTTTTGGGAGAGAGACTGAAAAGTCATTCATGGCATATTCAATTGGAGAATTATGAAGTAGCAAAATGTGATTGGCAAGGATTTAGGACCGGCTTTGCAAAGGGATTGAATGAAATACTCACATGAATACAGATTAGAGGAGAACAATGTTAGCATGAATATACACAGGGTTATTAACAATGAGGGCAACTCAAATTGATCCGAATAAATCAGCCAGATCCTCAGCAGCGCACGGATCCAAGCTGTGGTGATGTTGAGCTGCAGCAGGTTTTCGTCAGCTCCAATCCATTACTCAGTGCCGTCTAATCTAAGCTGCCATCCAAGCCCCCAAGAAACAACAGCACAATGAAAGGCTCAGCTGGAGGCAAGGGGTAGGCCACTTCATAAGGGATTCTCTGTGGTCTCTTCTGCACCCTGCCTGCTTTGTCTTACCTGGTGCAATCATGGCTTGCTTTATTCTCCCAGGCCCTCTCTGTGTTAGTTCACATTGGCAGGGCAAAGACACTTGTCTGCTCCACTTGCTTTTCAATTCACTGATGAGTAACCACATCTTTTCTCCTTCTGCTAAAGCTGTGCTCACAAAGGCTCTATTTTTAGCCGGCATCCGGGGTTAGTTTAGTAGGTAAAAGCCATGCTCGAGAAAAGATAGCTTGAGGCTTTCCAATATCAACATTTAGACCTGCCTAGAGATTCCTATGGTAAGGCAAAAGACTGCTGCACAAGAACGGATTTTCATGCACAATGACACCATGTACAACAATAAACTACCACTGTCTCGAACAATTAAGGGAATTCGCCAAATCTCCCCAAGCCAACAGAAGTATCCATTATCAGTTCGGTTTGGTAAGGTACTGCAAGCAATTATTTGCATTTCAAATGTCAGAAGTTGGGAAGGGTACCCAAACAACCAATTTGTACTGTCTTATTTTTTGGCACCCTTTCGTTGGGGTACCAAGCCCACTGATCCAGTCCTAAGCAGACCCAAGAGGATGGAGATAGACATACTGCAGTCCTTTGACCACAAGCAGGCAAAAAGCTGCTTTTAAGTGTTGTTGTAGAACTGTTAATGTATTATTTCACTTTAGTAAGTATTAGAATTTTTTAGGCGAGAATGTTACCATGTATATTCCAAATATGTAGTCAAGTTTATCCAAATAAAGCCTGCTTGTAACTACGGCACAAAGCTTTTAGACTTGCGAGGAGCTGTAGCTCGCCGGGTGACACCAGCCGGTCATCTCGCGGTAGCAGCTGACCCCTTACACCGCCAAAATCTACAGCCTAATTGTAGCTGCCATGTTAGTTTGTCTC
>JAPQLA010000002.1:9308835-9321583 GCA_029822935.1 Naso vlamingii | reverse complement strand
AGAGAGAGAGAGAGAGAGGGATGCAGGGCTGCTGGAGCGTGCTTTAAAGCGCATTAATATTAATTGCAGCACTAGCTGGAGTGATAACACAGACAAGATGCCCCTGTGAGAGAGCTGGGCAGAGGCAGCCCCTGCTTTTTGTTAGCAGCACTACTCATCTGTTGGATGGCCATGGTAAGACGGCAGAATGATGAGCATTTCATCTTTGAATCGCTTGTTTTGTATTAGAGGGGGCCTACCCTCGCTGTCGAGGGGAATTTGTGTTTGTGTAGTTAGTTACTGTGTGTGGGCGCGCGCGTGTGTGTGTGTGTGTGTGTGTGAGTGAGCGTGGGTGTGCACTGAGTGATAAAAACTAGGCAAGATGAATTATTAGGCTAGTGGCTCCATCAACAACAGTAGAAATGTGCTTCAAATAACACAGAGTGCTTAAGCGATCTGCTTTTATCTCCTCCACTACTCCTGGCTTGGCTACCTTTTATGTCCTCCACGCTGAACTCAATATTCCGTGAGCAATGAGCTCTGCTAAAGATGTAAATAATCTGCTGTCCTGGGGAGAGAAGCAGCTTTTTTAGTACAGTGGAGTAAAAATACAAATCAAGTTGAAGCCTGGGTGCTGAAGCCCATCTCCACCTCTGCCTCTTTCTCCCCTTGTAGGAATAACAGGCGGCCGTGGGCATCAACAGATGACAGCTATATCTCCACAGTCCTCCATTTTTACCTCTGCCTATCTTCTTTCCTCTTTTGTCAGTTGCTACTGAGAGACCAGACGCTACCTTTCCCACAGCCTCACAGTAGTAGGTTTTTCGCTGTACTGTTTTGTGCTCCCTTTCCCGATTTCCCCCAAGACTCATCAATGCCCCATTACCAAGTCAAATCAGGTGGTGCTGCAGAGATTTGCAGAGAACCAGGGCTGCAAGCAGACACACACGCTCACACATTAGGGGATTCATTCAAGAAGCCTGGGAGGTTTTCCACCAGCAGCTCCTCTGGATCACAAACAGGGCGAGGAGGTGAATGGAGGAGAAATCAGTGCCGGCTAAATACCCGTGAGGGGTTTATGGCTCAGAGGGGCAGGAAGGGAGACAAAGACGTGGTAATGCATCTATCTGATATGCCTTTAAGCGTCCGACCAGATTGTAATCTCCCGTGCCCACTAGTCACACGTTATTGTTTCTCATTTCACGTGTCACAAACAATTAAAACATGCCAGTCGTTTCCCGTGCCCCCGAGGTTTCCCGCTTTCCATTTGCTTACAAACAAAATGCACACAAATCTTCCAAAAAAAAATAAAAAAAATAAAAATCCACTCGTGACCTTCATCCTCCCCCCTACAAACCTACACACAGACCCAAATTCCTGGGCTAAATTCCCACAGAACATCACATGAATTTCTCACTTTCGTGTTTATCTCTCTGCAACAGCAAATACAAGGTGGACCAGACCTGTGTAATGTAAGCAGCTACGTTAGTAAGGTAGCTGCTTACAGAGAAGTGTAAAGAGATAGAGAGAGAGAGGCAAAAGGAGAAATGGGAAAGGGGGGGGGGGGGGCTTCAGACGACGTGTCCTTTTAGTTTTCTAAGCCTGTTGTCATCTTCTTCACAGCAGCAGCTGCATAGGCAAGACAAATAAAACTCTGGGGAAGAGGCAGAGGAAAAGAGAAGAAAGAAATAGGCAGCATTGTGCATTGTTTTATGTTGAAATTTTCACAAGGCTGTTGTTGATTAGAGGAAAAGCCTGAGTACATAATACAGAGGGAAGCAGGGAGAAGAAAGGGAGGATTGCTGGTTCTCCAAGAAAAAGTCTCTCAGGGCTGCCAGAGGTGGTGGTGAATCTCATCACTGTGACAAAGCTGTCGCGCCGAGGAGTGAAATTTAAACTTCTGCTGTCAGGAGAATTATTTGGCTTTTATTACCCCCAGCGCATGTGTCGACACACTTGTGCATGCAGCCATGTGAGTCCCTGTGCACGAGCAGGACACCAAGCCGGGCACTACCTTCCTCTGCTTCCCACATTTGGTGTTTACAGCGAGCGCAGGCTTTGTGCCGAGCAGATCACTCGCTTTGTGCCAAGAATAAAAGGAAGAGCCTGAAACTCTGACAGCATTCTCCTCACGCTCAATCATAATCATGAAATCTGTGCACAAACAAAACATCCCCAACCTTGATGAGAGACTCATGCAATAATGCCGCGGCACCATCTCGCCAGCAATTGTGTGGCTTAAAATTAACCAGAGAAAATCAAGATGGAACGCTGCTTACTAAGCCCTCGTAGTTGGACTTAGTTAAAATGTGACAAGCACTTTATCAAGTCGTCATCAGGACCACCCCATTAAATGTATAATGGAGGAGGCATAAAAAGGAGCTCTTGGAGAGCTAGACTGGAATAAGCTAATCTTGACAGAGAAACAGGGCTCAGCAATGCAATGCCAAATAGCATTTTCTTCATTTGAGAAAGCGAAGGAATGGGGAGAGGAGGAGGAGGAGGAGGATTTGGCCTCCTGGTGCGCTGCCTTGCCCCAGCTCGGCTAAGTGACAGTGAATCCTACAGTGAGTCGATATGCTGCTTTTGAGTGCCTGGAAACTTGTCTGGCAGAGTGCACACAAGGGAGAAAGATAGATGGGAGAATGAGGGGGACCGAGCCTCACCTCTCGCTGTCTTCTATTTGTCCGTTCATCCCTGGAGGCTTTTGGACTGCTTGGTACAACAAAGCGGGGGGAGAGGCGACAGAAAAATAGCTCCGCAGCCGTCCACAGACAAAGCAAAAGCAGAAAAGGACAAGTTTACAGGTAAATAGTGAGAAGCAGCTGGCTGCGAGCTGAGAAAAGCTCAGATTTCCAACAATCAATCATCGCTCACTTCTCCACAGCAACAAAGATGTGGCTTGTAACTCAGGATGAGTACCGACCCCGGTATAAAAGGCTGTATTATCGATAACCTTCGCTGTTACTGGTTTTGCTGTTGTATTGGAGATACTAAGATACTGATCCATGACGTATTATCGCTTTTCCCAATAAAGAAGAGAGATCTCTCTCTTAGAACCTGTCGTCACAGAAATTAAAGTTCAAAAGTCTTGTTACGTCTTGCAATAAGTCTTTTGCATGTAAGGGCTGAAACCAGAGTAACGTTCTGAAACATCTAGTGAAAGTGCATCACACACAGGCGAAGAAATACACAGTTTTTCGACCGCCTAGCTCGTACTTCATCTCTTGCTGGCCCATCCGCCTCAGGTATGTTAGGAATGCTAGCAGCCTAGAGTTTACAAGTAGTGAATTAAATTATACGCTCATCAGATGATGAATAAACATAACCATAAGCTAGCTGATGGCTTAGTTTTAAATATGGGTACATTTATCAATTCAGACTTGAAGTGTTAGCTATTTAACAGGAGTGTGTTATTTAAACTGATGTTCAGAACTTACCCTAAGTACTTGGTTTGTTTTTTGTTTTTTTAATTTTTACATTTAAACATACATGTTTCGATGTATGAAAACTGTCAAAATCTTAACAATGTCATTCTCACTTAAAGCACAGCAGTTCACGAAGGATGTCTCATTTTGTTTTAAAGCTACGCTACAGGCCTGTAAGTTCTAAGAGCTTTGGTAAACACTGAGGCAGCAATACATAACAGTAATACAATGTCATGTTCAAAGACTTGCGGCGCTGTCGCACAGATACATTGACAAATAAATATGAAGTGTGCTAAGCAGGATTTAACCTGACTTTCAACTCCACAAATGATCACACAATGCTGTTGGAATATGGGCAGCTGATGACAGCGGTAATTTGCCATCGCTGAATTGAAAAGGAGCACTTGAAGAAGACACAGAAAGACAACTTTATTGTCATCTTAAAGAGGATCTATGAAATCAATGGGAGGAGATCAATGCTGTCTCTCCCTCCTACTCTCTTGCAGCACTTTACATAAGCAGCAATAACCATCACAGAGGCCATCATCTAGCTCACCGATTTCCTGTGCAGGGTTCCCAGACACCTTCGGGGAAAAAAAAAAGGAAAGCTTCTCTCACTTCATCAGTGCAAAAGTCACATCCACAACTTCACACACAAGGAAGGAGGCTGAGGATGCAGGGAAGGAAAGGAACTGAGGGGAAGAAAATACTTCAGGCAAGCCAGAGCCAAATAGAGAGAGCTGGAGGGAAGGATGAGAGAGAAGGAGAGATACAGTAAAAAGAGAAAGAGAGAGGTTGCAGGCGGCTAGCAGAGCATCTTCATTAGTGTATAGCAGCTAGCTCTGGCACCGACTAACCAAGCACTGAAGTAAGAGCTGCTCATCCCCTCAGTTAATTAGGATTTCTGCTGCTTCATTTTGGGGCGAGGGACAGGATGTTGGAGGCTTGATTGCCTTTTATTTCCCAGCCTAACAGCTCGGCTGCCTCTGCCGCTTTATTAACACGAGATCTTGCAGATTTACAGCTCTGCAGCAAACATCAATTTCAATAATTACAAGAAAACTGTTAGTGGGGACACAATGAAATGCACACAGGCACACTTTTTTTTTTTCTCCCTCTCTCCATCGTCACCACTCCGACGCCCCTCCCCCTACCTCCTTCACTGGATCTAATTTCCATAGATGTGCCCTTTTCATGATTGCATATTAGAAACACGTTAAAACACACACTGATTTGCCTCAGTCACACTTAGCACTTCAAACACTTTACAACCAATCTCTGGCCTGAAGGCCAAAGCAAATACGGTGAATGTCACATTTACATTCAACATTCAAACCTCAGCATTTGTGTTGTCACGAAACAATATGGATGAGAGACATTTTCTCAGTGGAGCAATTACAGCTGGCTTCACGTGGTACCACCACTAGAATCAGAATAATCAGTCATCATGTAAATTAATAGGATAAAGCATCTTTGGAGATATATGGGATTACAAGAACAAGTTCCCTTTATGGCAATGAATTTACACACTGGCATTCGATGTACCACTTCACAAAGTGCATAAGCGAGATTGAACAAAATGCTGGTCTCAGACAACAGCTACCATTGGGAAAAGAAATAGCAGAAATCATACTTTAAAGGCAACAGACTGAGAACAGAGAACCACCGATTTCATTTGAATGAAATCAATAATAGTGTTGACTCGCAGTGTATTGCCTTCCTGTCTTCTCATCTTGCTTGCTAATGTTTCTTTCATGAGCCAGCCCACTGCTGGTGACATTATAGCTACAGCACTTCCACAAGTCCCCGATGGATCAGTGAAAATGGTTGGCGTAAAACACAATTAGTACGGTCCATATGGCTGCTAGTGGAGGAGGAGCAGGAGAGGTCCCATGTGGTCCTCACGGAGGCCCGCTCTTTTGTTACCTTAAAGATCAAACTGTTGTCATAATAAAGGGGCCATTTCAATTCTGCCGCTTGCTTTTTATAAAGCAGCGCCACTTCAACAGATCCTCGCATTGTGGAATGACTCCTGGCAAATAAATTGACTAACCTTGGCTGATAGTCTAATCAATAGCTCCTTCATCATGATTAATGGCTCATATTGGATAATGGGGAAATTTAATGTGAGGGGAGCGTTACTTCCTCATTTTAGCGCTCAGTCTTATCGATCGGTTATAAACCCCCTTTTTGACTAGTGGAATGTGCTGATAAGAGAGCCGTGTGTTGGACCTATGTAAACTGAGCACAGAGAAAATGATTTACTGTGCTTTAGGCGCGTCTCATTCACTGACAGTTCTGTACGCCCTGCCTGACAAGCATTTTCTTGCCTGAGAAACGCAGACACCTTTTACTGAGTAGAGGCGAACAACAACAGCTTGAGGCAACAGATTTATTACAAATTGATCTATTAGATAGCACTGCTGTGCTTCGCTGTTTTCTCTCTTTCTCTCTCCCTCCCTCTCTCTCTGACAGCCTTCCCCTGATGGTAGCTAGAGTGTATCAGAGTTGAAGTGCTACAGTGGCAAATCTAAACCCAATCCTCAGAACTCATTTTCTCGGTGCCGGCTGCTGGAACTGGGGTACAGAGACAAGATGTCCATCCTTAAAACTATATTCGATCCAGCAGTAAGTCCCGGCACCTAAACTAAAGGCTCAGCAGGCTCAATAGGAATGCCGAACCTGCAAGGGCGAGCAAGGACAGTTTACCAGAGGCACCTAATGAGGGGTGGCAGAGAGTGCCACAGTGTCACCAGGGGTCATTATTGTGGCACTTTCCACAAAATTCCTGCATTCCTTTTCCGAAAATTCCCGCATGAATCCTGAACTCACCACTGGCTTGTGTGCTGTCTCCATTAAAACATCAGCCTCTGGTCTGAGGTTCTGCAGCCACAAGCAAACTGTGGCTCATGTGCGCGGTTGCATCATCGGTGCAATGCCCATATTAGTCATAGCAGCCGCAAAACATAACCAGCATATTATGAAAAGATGCATCCATGATTGTTCTCATCCAAAGTGTTCAATATCCTGCAATCAATGTCCTGCACACCCAACACTGCACAGAAAAACAGCACTACATAACAAGCTATTACAGCCATCTTAATTAATGACACAGACATACTGTGTTTGCCTGGACAAGAGACAGCTGTTATTGACATATCTTTCGATAAAACAATCAATTAAATCAGCTGCACCATTTAGACTTGCTAATTAAGGTTGCTCTCTGGTGAATATAACAAAGTGACTACTTACCTTAATCATAAGGTCAGGAAATAAGGTAAATATTTACAATTCTCTTACATTTTGTCTAAGATTCAAAAGTGGGAAGCTTATTCCAAGCTCAGGGTTTGGGGCTGATTTGTTTCCCATTCAACAGATCTCACTAAAGAACAGACAAACTGTGTTGACAGCGTCTCCCCAACCATTTTCTCATTCAGACTCATTTCATCGTCTTTGTTTTTTCTTCACTGCAAAGCATTGCTACTGCAAACTCTGTCGACATCATGCTTTCCCATCAGACCACATGTGCGACGCGGCATTATTTTAAAATCCTGTACTGTGCGCACGGCTCAGATTGAAGACAAAACCATTTTGGAAGTTCTTTATATGCCTAACGCAGCCCTGTTTAAAAAACTGGCTAAGACTTTTAAAAATCCTGTAGTCTGCACTCCGCTTTAGCCTGAAACAGGCCAATTACTAGCTGAGCAGCTAATGAATGAAAGCTCAGTTAACAATGCTGTGTATAATGGGTCCAATACATCAATGGAAAACCTTTACTGTCAAAAGCAGGAACAGAATAGGACAAGTTCCCCTATGGCTGAGGATCAGCTAACACAGCAAAAGGTTTAGCAGGTTATGTAGCACATTTAACAGTATGAATCTTCTCTGAATAACACTGTCGTCAATAGTAACAATATGCGCTGATAGAAAACAGCACAGACTCTATTGTGCTCCCTTCCTTTAATCACCTTCATCTTTCATCTGTGCTACAGAAGAAAAAGGGCGCACCGAGGGAAGGGCCATTGCCTTCCGGATGGAGTAAGCGTGTCGCTGAAAAAAAGGGCATGCTTTAAAGATACTGAAATATTCTGAGGAGAGTGTATATGTCTATATAAACATCTTCAGGCAGGCAGCTGCAGGGGGTATGCACAGTAAAACACTGGTATGCATTGTTTGTGTTTCTGCACCACTAGCGCCATGCCGTGTCATTACATGAGGCAATCTCTTACCTAATCAGCACTGACACACACAGCAGCGAAGCACTCCTCCTCCTCCTCATCTCTCTCCCCCCTTTCTCTCCCTCTCCTCAGGGGCCAGCCAGCTGATCCTACACCATTTCATTTTCCTCTTTTACTGAGATGGCAAATGGCTGACTGTTATTTTGGAGCACTTTTAACTCATGCTTTTTGACACTGTAATTGACTAAGTGCTATCATTAGCCAATCTCTTTCCAAATCTTGAATAAAATAGGCTATCATATGTGTCCTATGGCGTGTTTTAACTGATAATTAGTGAGAAGTGTGAGAAATCTCACAATGTGGAAGACTCCAAGATAAAAAGAATAATAAGTTGTGCAATCATAGTCATCATTACTTCTTTATGTATTCATTGTCCTACGTTTGCTGTTTCTTCACCACTCGTGCAATTTTAAAAGCCAAGCCTCCGTTTCTAGTTTCCTCACAGTCACTCCGTTGTACAAGCCCTCATGAGCCTAAATCACAGAAGACGCTGAAATGTGGTGAGTTGCAACACTTTCAGAGTCATGGCCTAAAAGCCACATACACAACAGATGAAGCTTTTTGCTGTATGTGCCCCGAGATGCTGGCAACGACACAAAACACAAAGATGTGACTCTGTGCCAAACAGACCCAATAAGACACAGACGCCATTTGCAGGACAAAGTGAGAGCGACTTCACCGTGGCTAAGCTCGCAGAGAAAGCAGATTATTTGATCACATCTAGTGCATCAAATGCCACCAGCAGTATGTAGCAAGACAGCTCACAATTGTTAACACAGATAGCGTTTGCCGATGCTATCTCCTTGGCACAATTGTGGAGCTGCAGAGCTAGGCTTGAATCAAACAAAGATGAGATATGATGCAGCATGCTTGGATCTCCCCTTATGAGAGGTGAAGGGAAGCTGTCAAAGAACACAAAACACATCCAGCATCTTGCCTCCTCTAACTTGCTGGGATAAGCCAGGAAAGGAGGAGGAGGACGGGGGGGTGGGGGTGGGGGGGGCGTTGGTGCTTGCCTCCTTTCTGCCAGGGTGCCCTGCGCGTGTCAGTCCAATATCTTAAAACAACACATGCAAGGCTTTGCTACAGCCAATTACCCAGCTCTTGGCACAGGAACTGAAAAACATCTTCGGAGAACAATAAAGAGAGCTTGGCTTGTTGTGCGTGCTGTCAGTAAGTGCTGACAGATTGTTATTTTTAATGAATATACAGCACTTGAATGGCCCATCAAGAGGTCTTTGAGCGAACATTGCTCCTTTGTTCAGCGCATTAATTTTCTATGTAACAGCCAGATATCTTGCAATGAAATTGCTATCAAGCATTGTAAAGGAAAAGGCTAAATCAGTTCATCCACTAACTTCCCTATTGTCCACTGTGTCCTTCTTAGTGTAACAATGCAAAACCATTAGAATATAAACACAAGGCAACGCGCTCTCTTAAATACAAAGCTGCTGCCTAAAGACGCTTGAATGCACATCATTTCCTGTGTTGGTTCCGTCAAGCATTCGTTTCAGCGCTTCCCTACCTCTCCCGCTAACGTAATTCCATACTGTACACGAGATCCCCGAGCAAAACAGTCCAGAACAAGACAATAAATCAGTATAATCACCTTTATCTGAAACACAATATTCTTGCTGTAAGTAAAATGCCTCTTTTAAAATACAGACTAGCCACAGCGCTGACAGGTTATAGCACCATCTCGTACCACAACACAATGCCTCAGTATACAGCACAAATAGCTCCGAGACTCGAGCCAGGCTTTGTAATGGGGAATCATCTTTCATGACAATTCATGGTGAAGGAAAAATGCAATGACGGCATCTAGGTGAAAAACAGCAAGACGCCATTCGAGCGCAGCATGTAAACACTAAATTCCCGAGCATGTGTATTGACAAATCATCCAACAAAAGATGTCAGAGCACAGCGAAAAGGGATTTTCCTTAATGTTGTCTGGCCTGCTATCTGCCACACAGTGCTCACACTGAGCTGCCATTACTCAAACAGACATTAGTCATTTAAGGAAAATAGCAGGGTTATTACACTTGTCTTATCATTACTCTGCCGCTGCTACTACACCCACCCGGCTTGATTAACATTCGATGGACGGGGTGTGTCGCTGGATATGTGAGTCAAAGTAATTTTAACCACCGCTGCTCTCCCCATTCAAACTGAAACACTATAAAACAGCCCGACCTTCTCTGACCCTTGAACTAACCAGATACTGTGGATTTAAAGATTGAAAAATGACTCTGCACATTTGTACAAAAAAAAGGCTAAATAACAACCCTGAAAGAACATGAAAGAAAAAAAAACACACCATAAATGCTCTCTTTTAAGCGATTCTAAATTATCCTCTTGGCTGAACCTTAGGAATTTGAGTCCAACAAGAAAACATAAACCAAACATTAAGGTGCTTTTCTGTCAGAGTTGTGCTTAAGTAGTAATCAACATATAGCCTGTAATGGCAGACCTCTGTAACCTAAGCTTGGGAGTTTACAATCTAAGTGGCAGTTGAAGCTAGTGGCAGCAGGAAAAGCCATCAAAACATCACATATGCCACATAGAAGATGTATGGAGGTTAAAGGTGTTTCAGTGTGCATCTTCATCTCAAGTGCAATAACCTGACACAGAATAAGTCAACATAATCTTGAGCAAACTGATTATGTGTTGGCTTTATATAGTGTGTTTCCTTAAAAAACAGTAGTACTGCACACAAAACTTTTCTGATCATATAGGTGTATGCCTGTGTTCTCTTACCTAACGTTCTGTTGTTCAATCACAGTGTGTAACAGACATGACAGACACACATGATGTGTATTTTCAGCTCAGTGACCCCTCTCTACACAGTCATGACATCATCGGGAGGCTTGTGGTGTTTGCAGTCAACTGCTAGGCTGACTAAATGTTGGGTTGTTTACAGTCATCCAGCATAATGTGGAGGCGAGCAATCATCTATGATTTACAATGCAATGCTACCAGGAAATCACTTAATACATTAAGAGATTTTCCACGGTGGCACTTTGACAAGTATGGAAATGCAGGCTTTGTTATCGACATTAAATGACATTATTTCAGAGGGTTGAAAGTAGCTCGGCATTTATGGAGTAAAATGAATGTCTCTCGCTCCTGTGATCACTGAATATAGTGTAGCCTATATTGCAGGTCCACAGTTGTGCAGGACCACGAAGCCTGTAAGGCACAAGAGAGTGAACAAGTCAAAAGTGAGTCATAAACACCCAGACATAAATCACTGGCTCTTAATGGCTCTGCCTTTGAAAGATACAAATATTCAAATGAACAAAAATCACATTTAAAATCCCATGCAAAGGATAGCAATGAATTATTTCTGAGGTCAAATAATGGTCAGATGTTCTTCAATTTACTATTTTTTTCAAACTTTCAATTTACTGTAACTTGGACTGAAATAACTGAAAATTACACTTCACTGAAACAATAATGAACCCACCAATAACAATATCCTTGCACCATCACTACTACACTGCTGCTCAAATGTTTTGAACTAAGTTACTCAGCCTGCCAGGAACAAAGTGTTGATGCCAATTTTGCTGATTCCAATTGTTGACAAATGTCTCCAGTAAGGATTTTACAAGCCTTGCACCTTTGTTTTTAGAAGTCAGCATCGGTTTGTCGTTATCCAGTCTTCTCTTCTTTTAACACCAGCCCATACCAAACTCGTAAATAGTCACAAACTGTAAGCTTGATAGTAATAACTGAGCAAAAGTCAAGCAGACAAAGACAGCAAGTTAGCTTCGCCAGCTAACGTTTCCATGAGCTAATGACAATAGCTGAATGGGCTACGGCTACTCCCTGGAACAGAGCTACTACACTGGGAGATTCAAAATGGGAAAATGCTTGCTATGAGGTCTTGCAAGGTTGCGTGCACAATAAAACCACAAAGCGGTTCAGAAAATCAAGCCATGTTGTGAGTGTTGCATGTGCTCTGTGCTAACCGGTGTCAACGAACTGTTTGTATCCAGACATTACACTGCTCCTTGCTGGAATTCCCAATCAGTGCTAGTCACTGGCGCTAGCGGCTAACGTTGGTCCATGGTAACCAGCAACAGTGAGGGGCAAACAAGTCTATCAGCTAACTAGCTAGCTGATGCTAATAGGCAAATTAGCCAAATAGCTAGCAAGCAAGGGTGTACGTTAACAGTTCAACGTCTAGAAACTATTCTTTCATATTTGTCATTTCCTCATCTTTTGCTGATGGACGTCAAAGGCAAATAAGACGGCTGGTGGAAGCTCACAGCACTTACCTTAAAGAGCTTGATCTACAACATCTGTGATTTGTTTGATGAGAGACTGCAACAACAAACAATAGCAGCAGCAGCAGCAGCAGCGGCAGGGGCAATTAGCCAACGTTAGTTAGCCAAGTGTCGCCACTACAGAGAGTAGCACAACAGCTGCAGTGCCACCTGTATATCTTCTCTTATTTAGCCAACGTTATAACGGAACGAACCACGTTTGATACAATGCTGTCATAAATGATGGACTTGAGAATAAAGAGGGTGTAATCGTTGCCGAAATGCTCAGTGTGTGTGAGGGGCACTCAGCATGACAGCATCCTTCTTCATCTTGGGGTGAGAACAGTTGGGGGGTTCTCAAAGTTCAACCGGTAAAATATCGTCACCCACTGGCCAAAACTGGGAACATCCACGGAGAGGGAGGCGGTGTGTGTCCTCTGGGTGTCTGTTCTTTAACAACGCCTGGTCTGTTTTATAAACCTGTGATACTATCAGACTATATTTAGACTGTCACTGAGCCCACAACAGATTAGAATTCCTCTGCAGCATTTGATACACAGTGAATAAAACAGTTTTTATATTCATTGCAGAGCATGCTGTAAACCAATAGGCTAACTGAATTAGAGGAGAGCAATGTGGAAGAAAATAATTCAACATTTAATTTGTATTTTACCAGAAAGAAGATTAGAATTTAAAAAATTAAATAAAAACAAACACGTGCCATAATAGAATGGAAAAAATAGTTCATATATACTTGACATAAACAACCACAGCGGAACTGAACAGAAAATAAGACTAGCTATAGGCCTACTATATACATTAATAATTTATTATT
>JAPQLA010000002.1:9180683-9190785 GCA_029822935.1 Naso vlamingii | reverse complement strand
TTTTTGTACTGTACTTTGGATTTTGGTACAGAAAACCCCCCTTTCCATTCTATTATGCGTGTATAGCTGTCCGTTTTAGTCCTTGTGTTCTCAACTCCGTGCTTTATTCGTTAGCTGTGATCGAGAAATACGACTCTCCTTTAATGCACTATTAAGGGGGCTGCAAGAATGGTGTACTTGAAGGTGGTATCAACGGATCATGTAGTGGGCCGGTCTGGGCCAAAAATGCCAGGGCTGATTTTTTTTGTCCCAGTCCACCCCTGCAGACTATGTAGGAAGTTGCCAGTTCTTCTTGAAAGTATTTACTGTCACAGTTTTATGGTTAAAGTAAATAATGTTTTAACCTAAGGTGTTCGATAATCCAGGAGGGAGATATTGTGCAACATTTCTGAACCTTTAGACTCATAAAGAACACCAGATTTGCTGCCTTCCACCATACATCCACAAATGGGCCAATCCACCTGATGGTCACTCCCATTGCACTTTGATCCTGGTGGCTTCAAGCAGGAAGTCAAGGAAATGTTCTTGGTAAGCCGTGTGAGGAACAGGTGCTTTCTGCTGTGAGAGGTCTCAGGAAATCTGTTTGAAAGAAGGCCACGATGCTGAAACAGAGCTGAGAGTGACAGGTAAGAACTGAATAATTTATGCTGGAATAGTGGGATCAGAAGTTATTATTTTGGGAGATCAATTAAGTCTTGACTGAGGATGACATTACTGTATAGAAAAATAAATGTGCGCTCCTGTGGGATGTTTTTTTTTCTTCGTTATCAGGACTAAACACATCTTACTACTCATTAAATCCCGCATTTATTCTGGAAGGTTTGTGACAGTTAAAATTTCAACGCTTACGGTCAACAGTGATTGGTGAACTTGTGACGACGAGGTGTTGCTCAATAGGAGCAGGTGTTTGTAGGATTTGTCTAAACTTCAAACTCCAATATATGAAGGAGAATCAGCCAGTAGGTTTAAATGTCCTTTCCACTGATCCACCAATTTTTGTCAAAGTCCAGTCAGGATTTGAAGTGCAAAATTAAATATTGTTCAAACTGTTTAATTTATCCAGAAATACTGAAGGTCTGAGTATCTAACTGGGCATTTCCTTGTAGTGCTTTATTAGCCCCTCTTTTTGTTTTTCAGCTTACAGTGATTTTATGGTAAAATTATGACTGTTGTTGAGTAACAGCTACCGTAGCCATAAGGGACAATCATAAGGCAATGGAGAATAATACCTTGTGTTTGTCCCTTTTGCCACCCTAAAATAATGGCGACACACGAAGTGAGCCTGTAGCCATAAAACCTGTGAGTGTGTGAAGTCAAGGGTGTGTTTTATTGCTTAGTTAGATATAAATCTTGTTGTTGTAAATAACTTGTGTATCAAGTCACACACGCTCGCTTTAAGCTGTCATCTGTAAACATCACAAATGGGTGAATAGAGGAAGAGAGTTTCTGTAATCATCTTCTGAAACAGGTGTAACTTTGGTTCCTTACATTGTGTTGCACTGTCAGTATGAGAAACGTATTTTCCTTACAGGTTGGACTGGAGTGATTCTTGACAATCTGAAAGTTTTAACTCTGCACGAGACGACAGTTTCAAAATGCTTGGAAACAGCCAACCTTTCTCTTATTCCCCAGGGTCAGTAAGAGTTAAATTTTCTTGTTCAGGTTCTCTGGTATTATTTTATTTCTATCTAATCTCTTCACACCTTCACACCCTTTTTTTTTTTTTTTTAACAATACAGCACCACTGTGTTGTGGCAACTGTGCATAGAAACTCTGCACTGTTGACAATGATGGTTTTATTGATGTGCAAAGGTGTTAAAGGCCAACAAAATGCCCTCCACTTCTTTTGTTTAAAAAGCTACCCTCACCTTTGCTTCAGGGGTTTCCCACAGGAGGACTTTTCTCTGCAGAAGAGGTCTTTTCTACCAGATGACACCAAGGTGCCTTCACTGCAGACAAACATGACCAGACCCAATGGAAAATCAATATACAGTATGTTTAGATGGAAAAACTTCTCATCTAATTTTGGTTTGATGAGATGCCATTTTTTAACAATGTTCTCTTACCTCAGTACAGAGAAAGGAGTACTCTGAAACACTCAACAAAGAATCTGACAACTTTCAAGTTAGAGTGGAGGTAAATGAGTATGAATGGACACATGAAACTGCTAACAGTGCAACCTTTTAGCTCTCCTCATCATGACCCTCCACAATGTCTCCACAGCACCTGTTCACCTGCCAGCTGGATGGCATGGAGCTGAGTACAGTGGACGACTGCGTGACCAAACTCAAGAGGCTGGACACCAAAGGTCGTCTGTGGCCCCAGGAGATGATCATGGAGGTTCAGGGTGGATATCTTCTCCTCAATGATATTGAGACCAAGGTTGGTCACTACACACATCAGATAATGTTAGAGGAGTTTAAAAATGTATCCCACATGGCTTAAGTATGTGGACATCCTAAAAACTCATTTCTACACCGCGGGCATGAGTGTGTTGTCCCCTCCAATCTCATGGGGGAGCTTTCCACAAAATGTTGGGATCTGGCTGCAGAGATTTGCTCCCAGTCAGCCACAAGAGCTTCAGTGAGGTCAGGCAGTGATTTTAATGAAATGAGGTTCAGTTCACAGTTCATGTTTCAGCTGATCCCAAAGGTGCTGCATGGACATGTCTTCAAATTTAACTTAAATTCAGTAAGGAGTGCATGCTGATTACATAATTAACATTTCAGTCATCGTAACAACTTTGCCATCATTTAGAACACTTGATAGTGATCAATATCATCCCAAACTACATAATCACCACTAAACTGCTCACGTCTTGTTGAAACAGGAAACTTTCGACACTACCTCTTTCCAAAAAATTTTTCTGCTATAGGTATTCATAAGCGGAGATGCTTACATAAGAAAAATTGATGATAAGCACGTAGATGATGTTGTTGAACTCTTTTGGGAGGAGTTTAACAAGCAGTACAGCTATAAAAATATGTGAATGAATGCTTACATTTTTAAAAAAAAAAAGCATTTCCTCTTTTATTTTCTTGTTTTACTCAGCATGAAGAAAATCTACAAGCATTTATTTTTGGCTTACTGACAACATTCCAAAATGTAAATGAACAGTGTTGACAATAGCCAGGATTAATGATAATTTTGTTACTTAAAAAAAAGGAAATAGTAAAGTTGTGCAATGACACACATGATAAAATCCTGTGAATAATTCACCACTATGACCTCTCTCTGTCATAGACTGTGGCATCAATGCACCTTTAACACTGTCTTCAACCTGTTAAAAAAGAAAGTAAAAAATCCTCAGGCGTAATTGTTCTTTTTGTTCACTTTTGCACAGTTATGATTACAGACTTGGAAGAGTGTAATTCATTTGCAAATTTGGAAAAAAAAAGGGACAAAACTCACAACTGACAAAGTTAAAAACTAATTTTAGATACATTTTTTAGAATTGTACATAATTATGGCAATAATATCATAATGATGAATGCTTTTAGTCACAATACCGTATAAAGAAAATCTGATGTGGAGACAGCCCTAACATCAATAAAAATACGACATATATGGTGTTTTTTCACTCAGTCCTGGATGTCAGACAGAGGCAGAAACTCAGTGTAGGTATGGCGTTCAGATATAATGGAAAATGAAAAACTACTGCAATTGGAATCTCAGAAACAAACAACTGACAGAACTTTAGAGAGCAGTCTGTGAATGCTTTTAATACTGATTGACAGTTTTCCACTTTCACAGCCCTGCGATCTTAACATCTGTTCTGTTCAATCTGTGTGGGAATTGAAAAGAGTTTTTTGACTAGGGTCTGAATTAACTACATCTTATGAGAGGCCTTGCAGGTGAATGAACTTTAACATCTGATGTGTAAAATGTTGAAACAGCAACAGTATATAACACCCAGAAAACATTCAACAGAGAACACTTATAGAGGTCTTCTCTCCACGCTGCATGATTAAAGGATCTGATTCATCACACTGTTTGTCTTCTTCTAAGACGTTGTAACAGACTAGTTCCAACAGGTAAAATTTCCCTGACATTTGACTCTATAGGGAGAGCTGGAGTCACATCCTTTGAGTAGCATTCTGGAAACCAAAGCTGTGCTCGAGAGCTGCACCTACAACTCTGTGCTGGCCATAACTATGCAGGAACGCGGCAAGCGCCTCCCTCAGGTCTACATGTTCCAGTGTGAGGAGACAGGGGTGAGTCACGTCATCAGAACTTTGACCTGCTGAAAGCCTCCTGGAAAGGGAAGAAGTGCTGATGTGCAACATTCTGAGAACATTATCTCCATTTCATAATGAGCTTTTTTGGCCAGTGACATAAAGGAGTTTGATATGAAGCAGGTTTGTTTTTCCAGGCGGAGCTCATCAAGGGTGACCTGGATAACGCAGTCCAAAATGCAGGCGGTAACATGAAACCGTACAGAGAGTCATACAGAGAACCGTACGGAGGGTCATACAGAGAATCGTACAGAGAGCCATACAGAGAGCAGTCTGACATCAGGTACGATGTCACATCACATGGATAAAGTCTAAACAAGAGAAAATTACTTGACAAGGAAAGCACATAAATGGAAAAATGCATTAACTGCTGTCTGTTGTCGATTGTTCTCAGGATTAATCTTGAGAATATCATCGGAGAGCAGGCTCTGGGAAATTTCCGGGCTCGTGCTGTACATAGGACCCCAACACCAGAGGACTACCAGCTCCTACAGTGGAGAGACCCAGGTACATATTCATCTGAGCCATTGTGACCAGTAGTGTAGTGGCGCCTGGAGAAGTGGGTATACTCCTAATTTATGCCCCTAATTTTTTTTAAAATAGCCTGTCCAGCAAAGAATAAGCGCCCCTCTTTAACAGTGGCATGTAATCAATAGTGACTACTTTTGCATATTTAGTACACCCCAAAATAGGACAGCAGAAGGCCTATTTGCACATTGTCACTTAACTTCTGCTGCTTGACTTCAGGGAGTGAAGAGGATCATTAAAAAAATTAGCATTAGCAACAACAGAGGTGCAGATTTTGCAATCAGTACAGGCCCACAGTCAGACTACACGAAGAGAAAATTATGTAACTGGGCATTTTGAGTAAAGTATTCCTGAGCCCTTGGTCCATCCACACATCATGAAAACCTTGCAAGTAGTCCATGGGCCAGTAGTTTCTTTGTAAACATTCTCTTGGAATAGCTGATTAGCGACAGAGGGGATTTAGAAGTGGGTATACTTAATGACGACTGAAAAATAAGTAGGAATACTCTGTATACCTGCATATACCCAGCACTGCACCACTGGTTGTAATCATTGGACAAAAGAACATGTTTAATTTCCTGAAATATTTCAAAAGGTTATGGATGTGTCCTGCGCAAATAAGAAAAGGTTCAATGATAAATTCTATCAAGTGCAATTTTTACTGTGTCAACATTGTTCAGAAGTGAGGTCGCATTGATATTTGTCTTAAAACAATTTGTTCTGTTCTAGAAAATATAGAGCCTCCACCTTTCTCTGCACCAGAAGTAAGTATTCAGCTTGATCCTGTTGAAACAGAGAACATCCCTCCACTTCCTGTGCGAGTTGAAGGAGTGCGGAACAAGGTCAGTGCTGCAATTTAACTGTTTTGGTTATACAGTAAGTTTTGGATTACAGATATTGTCTAATTATCTTTTTCATGTCAAGGAAAACATGGTCGTGCATGGAACTCCTGCAGGCCACTGAATGTGTTTTGATTTATATTTGTTCTCCATTTCACAGGACGTTTTTAACCGTGTTCTGAATGATATGGAGGTCTTTGTAGACAAAGTGTCTGCTGTAATAAATGCATCTTCAGGCAAAAAGGACAGCGATAAAAAGAGACCTACGTTTATGAGAAGAACAAAGAAAAGGGGTAATAACCTTTTATCCAGCTTATCAGACGCATGAAATTACTGCAGCACAGACCTTCTGTGATTTTTGTGTCTAATAAATTTGCTGTCCCATGGCAAAAGCTGCCATTCTGCCACCTTTGCAGGAATATGTCTCCTTTCTTCAGAAAGTCAAATATGGATTCAATCTTCTGGTAAATATTTCTTTTAAATCTTTAAATGACTTTAAAAAGTATAAGTTCACAGAGAAGAACTTGAGTGAACTCTTTGATGTGTTGACTGGAGTGTATGATTTCAGCAGGAAGCATGTGACTGAAATCTCTTTACATTACAGGGCCAGCTGGAGGGGACCCTAAAAAGCCCCACTGCCGAGGAATTCGTCCACATCTTCATCAGTACTTTGGGCATTGTGAGCTCTTCTTAATTTGTTTTTAACTCATATTTTTCTCCCTTTCAGCTTGAGCAGTAAATATGAACTTCTTTAATTTTCCACAGATATTGCCTCGTTATCCCACAGATGTGCCTCCCACTGTAGTTTCTCCCCTGCTGACAGTGAAGGCCCTGCGGCTGCTCAGCCAGGCTGCTGACCGCAAGGAGGATCTGCTGTGGAGGTCTCTGGGAGACAGCTGGAACCTCTCAAGGTAGGGCAGCTTATACGACTGCTCACATATTACACAAGTCTTGTTTTAAAGCCTGTTACTGTCTCTTATATAGTCCTCTGTCAATAAATGCATCTATACCTGTCCTGGCCCGCCCTGGCCTGAGGTGTGGTGTGTGTGACTTTTTGCTGGAATGTTACTATGCTGTAGGTCAGAGGTAACGCTGCTTTCATGTTCTATGGACGAAACTAAACTACCACTGATTTTAGTTTTAAGTCAATAAATTCAACTTGAGATTCTAACTTTGGCAATGAACAACAGAGAAATACTGTAATGACTTCAATGAATTATTGATTTACTAATGCATTTCTTAATCAGCTTTAATAACTTTAGGGTTGCCAGATTGTGAAAGATCCTCTAGTACGACACTTGCTCTGTCTTTCTTTCTAGTTCTTCTACTCAAACTGACTGTCAGACCATCTAACATATGGAAAAGACGTGCTGAGAATGTGGACCAAAACCAACACCATTAACATCTTATTTACATTTATAGCTGCAGTATAGGAAAGAAAATCATCCACCAAAGCTACATACTTAGCAGCCCAAAGGGTTTTAGTATCATTTGCTTCCAGAGGTTAACATTTATCAGTGGTAAATGAGATATTAATCACATAATAGCATTAAAGGAATAATTTGAAAATTTGGGGAATAATCTCTTTGGGTTCTTGGTAAGAGCTAGAGGATGGATGCCACTCACGGCAAGTTAGCTTAGCTTAGCATAAAGGCTGAAAATGAGGAAACAGCTGGCTCCTCTGTACAAAGGTAACAATAAGTCACAGCCATGCATTCAGTGGAGACTTCAAAAAGTCTACTATTAGTTATTTATTGCCATTAGTTATTGACCAGAGAGTTCTGTTATGTAATGAGGTGAATTTTAAATGTGTTGGGGTTTTTTAGTTGTTACCAGCCTCTAGTTTTTACACAAATTTAAGCTAACTGTGTGCTGACTCCATGAGTGGTATCTCTCAATGAGAAAGTGAAGAGTAATGGTCAAACTACTCCTTTAATTTCAGCCTCCGTTTATCTTTTCACAGCAATGCCTTGTTGGAAAGTGGTGGCCTACCAAAACATTTTGTGATTGAAATTCCTAAAATTACAAGCCAGAACCAGGCTTTTTGTGCTTTTTCTTTTTTTGTGTACATTTGCCAGCATTGAATAGTCTCTTGTTTCTGCCCTCCTGTCACCTCAGGTCTGAATGGCTAGGGGATGTTCAGCCTTACATCCCACAATTCTATGATGGCTGGCAGCCGCCTCCCCCATCTTCTCCTTCCACTTCTCAGAGTGCCCCACCAAGCAGGAGCAGCAGTCAGCTCTCACGTGACCAACCCCAGCGCCAAACGGTAAAGCCATGCTCACCTGTAGTCTTTTTTTTCCCCCATACCCTGTTCTAATGGCTGTCATGTCAACAGCCTTTAACAATATGTTTGGCACTGCGGTAATGATGTTTTAACAGCGATACTGTACTCCCTGTTATTATTTAATTACATGATCAACTCTAGTAAAATTTACAAAGTGGCTTTCACTATTATAATCACTGTTACCAATTGGCAATCAGCACCTTTAATATGCACGACCAGTGAAGCCATTTACAACTATTGGATCCATTCACTTTCATTATGTTACTTTTATTGTTTTTTATAGCCGATGACAAGCGGTTCATGGGGTTCACCATCACCAACACCAACACCGTAAGTGCTATCACACCGTAGTAAATAAGGCTTTATGATCAAATTTGTTGCTTCTAACCAGTACTTACTGGTTTTTAAAATGGTCATATGCATTGCTTTTGACAAAGTGTATGTCTACTGCTCTTTCAGCCGCATTGAGCCACCCCAGTACATGCGGGTCATTTACGACTTTCTGGCCAGGAGCAACCAAGAGCTGAGCATTATGAAGGGTGAAGTGGTTCAGGTGAGCTAGAAATTGGATAATGTGCCTCAATAGCCAACAGAAATATGGAAGTTGCATTTGTTGTTATATGAACCGTGTTTGGAGCAATTTATTTAAATTTATATATACCAAGCAACTATCTCTCTCTCTTATATATATATATATATATATATATATATATATATATATATATATATATATATATATATATAATGGTTGGATAGTTACCTAAGAACAAATTCTAAACATTTAAATCCTTATTTTTAAGTAGAAGCTCAAGAAAAACCACACACAGAAACAACAAAAAACTACAAAACAGATGTGGCCACTGGAAGCAACTACACATCATTCCACACAATACACCATAGTTTTTTTTTGTCCTGTATTGTTTTATTTTATATTTTCTTTCTGTAGATTTTATTGTCACTATTAAAAATAATCACAAGGTCTTAATAATGGGGTCTCCTCCATTAGGGTTATTTTTTTAGCCTGTTTGTGGATAACAAAAGAGTTGCGATTCAGTGACAGGCAGGAAGTTGAAACTAATATCTGGTGGTAGAACAGCAGCTGAGGACAACAGCCAACATCAGACGCTCTTTTTGAATTTAAAGTTTCATGTATTTGTGTATTAACTGCAGTTACTATGGTAACTGTCACTAGACTATTGTCATACTAATATTCAGGTGCTTGAGATGTTTGTTTTTTATGATTTTTCTTTTACAGGTGGTTCAGAAATCCAAGCAGTCGTGGCTTGTTCGCAACAGCCGTAATGAGGAAGGCAGCGTTCCTCCGAGTGTTCTGGAGGAGATGGATGGCAACAGGCCAAAGGAAGATCTACTGGTGAGTTAAATGACATGCAGCTCTGCTAAGCAACCATTTAACAGCTTTTACAAGATTTCTCTTCACTCCCCCTAACAGCAGAGAGGTCGCAGCCCTGTGACCCTTGACATGAACTCCACAACTACAGAAGTCCAAGCCTGGCTTGAATACAAAGGTTTCTCCAGAATGTGAGTAAAATAAAGCACAGAGGGGCTGGGAACTATAAGATGTTTGTACTGTAAATAAAACCTATATTGCATAAAGTCAGATTTTTTTTGCTTTATGCCTTTTCATGTGCAGCACTGTGAAGAGCCTCGGGGTGCTGACGGGCAGACAGCTTCTCGGGATGACCAAGGACCAGTTAAGGACTGTGAGTCCAGAAGAAGGAGCCAAAGTCTTCTTCCAGCTTCAGCCCTTTAGATCAGCCATTGCAGTAAGTAACATGTCACAAGACACAAATACCGACACCTACACAACTGCAGCACAGCATTAATATTTTGTTCGTTTCCCTACAGCTCAACGGTGCACAGTCAGGCCTGTATAACGGTCGCAACTACTGATCTGCTCTTCCCCCTTCTCTTGTGAATTTTCATCCACTGATCAACAACAGGAATTATTTATGTCAGATTCTTTACTATCATATATTTGTGAATGGCTGCTTTCAGCATTTATTTAAGGAAAAGTGAGTAAAATGTGTTGTTTTTCATTTATCAGCTGAATTAACGTAAATTATTAAGAAATTAACCTCTTGTGCACTTTAAAAATTGTATAGTTTATGTAACTGCATTGTGATTTGATTGACTTAAAGAGCAGTCCACACTTGATTCATGGACTTATTCATTATTTTCTTTGAATTGATTCT
>JAPQLA010000002.1:9081901-9106909 GCA_029822935.1 Naso vlamingii | reverse complement strand
TTGAATTGGAAGTCTGCCTGAGACTCCACCTTTGTGCAGTCAGCTGTTACCCTCCATCTCAAGGGCTCACACAGTGACGTCCACGAGGACATGAAGGCAACACAAGGAGAGTGTGCCCATTCTTACAGCGTGGTGAAGAGGTGGAAGCCTGAATTTAAATGCGCAGATTACTGAATGTAGGTCAATGTTGTACATTTTCTTTGATGTTATCGACTTGCAAATTTTGAACACCCAGATCAGAGAAGTTTTCAACCTCTAACTTTATGCATAATCACCAGAGAGCTGACTTGCTCGTGCATACACCCCTCGTAGTTGTTTAGATTTCATATTGGACCAAATTAGTAGACCAGCTGACCAACCAACAGCACAATCTATAGAGCAACACTGCTATGATGGCTAAAACTGTAAGTCAGATAACAAATGGTAATACTTTATATGAGCTTTAGTGACAAAAATTTTCCCCAGTCATAAATATAAGTATTACCTTTAATTGTCTTCATAGCCGTGTTGCTCTATGGATTGTTTTGTTAGTTGGTCGGTTGTTAGTTGATCAATTACTTAAGCTAAAATCACAGTTTAAAATCTTACATTTCTGAAAGTAAACAGAAACGTAAGTAAAAAAAAAATCTCATCACAATTACCTGCCCTATGATGTGAAACTGCCTTGGTGACCACTGGAATTATACTGTTTCACTCTCAGTAACACATTTCTTACTTGTTTTGAAAATATTTTAAAAATTGTAAATAAATAAACAAATCAGTAAATAAATCAATAAGTAAAACACTTACTCTTGTGACTAAACTGCACGTTATATGGTAATATCTTTTCATGCATGGCTAATTAATGACATTAGTCAGTTGTTTCACTAAAGGCCACAGAGTGATTCGACACATTGGCTCACAATGAACCTAGAGTCTTCGCTTTGACAGCTGATGAAGAAGTATTACTCACGCTAACTGTCTGATTGAACATTAGGTGACAGAAAAAGTCATACATATTTATGAGAACATGCCAGAGGTCTGCAAAAGTGAAACACTGATGAAACAACTTTCCTTGTCTTTAGCACAGTTTGTGTCACAAACCGTAACAACTGTAACTCCCAAACTTTTCATTTCAAGTCAAGTCAAATCAAGTCCGATAAAGATACAAAATGCTGCTGGTGCTCTTTACTCTATAAACCAGACGAAGACTGGAGACAGCAGTGCACTGTATAGAGCTGTTTTACTCTCAGACGTCCTTTAAGTCATTTTTCTTTCCTGCAGTCTTGCACATGTCTTTGTTAGAGCCAGAGGAAGATGAGATCTGCAGTCAGGGCTTGGAGAAGGAGGAGGAGGAGGAGGGGTGTGTTGTGATGTTGTGAAATCCAGACAGATGCTGCACTGTTAATAGTAAAAGCCAGCTGTCGGTATTTAAAGGGAAAGTGTTAATCAGCCAGCAGCCAACACCATAAGCTAGTTGGGCACTTACACACGATGGTACAACAAGCTGAAACACATTTTAACACCTGCCACAATAGCACATGTTCACAGGACTGGATGTGAACACAGAAAAACTGTCAGGGACAAACTTGAATTTTTATCCGCTGAATGCAAAGTGCAAATAAACTCTAAAAGAGCAATTGTCCAACAGGATGGTAAGCTTTGCTTTGGTATAGCACAAAGAGCAAAAACAGAGAAAGAGTTAGCAAATATGGCCAGCAAGGCGGCAATTTGCCGGTTTTATGTTGTTTTATCATTTCAGTTTTGGTACAAATCAAATAAATCACGAGCTGACCAGTTTCTTCGTCTCTCCTTTTTTGTTTGTGATACGCTAAGCTAACCACCTGCTGTGACATCAGTTTTCTCATTTAACTTAGTGTCAGAAAGTGAATTTCCCAAAATGTCAAATTATTCATTTAACTCAATGCACCAGTCATTGAGGACACATCCACAAAATCTTGTCATTGATAGTGGTCTTTATATAAATTAATATTTATTTAAATTATTTAATAATTTAAATGTATTTTGTATTTATATTTCTTTAAATAAATTTGTCAGAGTGCTATAAAACTGCGCCTACTTGGGGCATCAAGACAGTGATTCTTGGGTGTGTCGGTGCTTGAAAAAATCTTACAAGAATGGTAGAGGAGATGGCCGCACACCATTTCGTCTGGGCTAAAGCACCACAAAAAAGGTCCACAGGCTGATATAAATGCAAAAAAATAGTCTCTTGACAATCATCAGGCTCTGAAGATAGTCAAAGACCGAAACATTTGCTGCTGTTTTTATTCGTCTCTTTGCACTCGGAGCACCTTTTGTTCTTCCATCTTATGTCTTAAGTAAAGAGATAATTTTTTTGCGTCTATCTCAGCCTGTGAACTGTTTTTGTGGCTTTTTAGCCCAGCCGAATTGGTGTGCCCTACCATTCTTCTTTGTTTAAGTACAGCCTACTTTAAACAAGAATTAAGTCTCTCATGTATGTTTTTATGGTATGTGATCAACCAGTAATGCTAAAATGTTTTTTTTTTTATTTAAATTTATTATCATGAATATAAAATAACTAGGGATTCTCTCTACGTAGCCACTCTTATGCAATATGGACTCCATCTGTATTATTCATGGATTGTTTTTTGTTTTTTTTGTTTTTTTCTTTAAAATAGTAAATAAATGAATACGGAGCTAAACCCACAGCCAAAGCTTTTCAAGCCTGGGCACAGATTACAAAATAACTCCACTGCAGTATTCAGGGGCAGGAAAATAAATGTTGTGCTTGTTTAGGTTTGTGTCTTTCATTAGAGGAAAGCAGATTTGTCAGACGGACGTGTTTTTAAGTGCCGGATTTCTATTTCTGACAAAATAAGCGAATTATGTGGTTTTACTTTTTTTGTTTAAATTTGAATCAAATAAACTTAGGTAAATAAATAAATAAACTTGAGTAGAAAATATTTTAAGAGGTTATAGAGAGGACAGTTCAGCAGCCAATATGTAATATTTCCACACTAAAAGGTCCAAAAACAAACAAAAAAAGTTTATATACATATAGTTGTTGTTGTTGTTGTTGTTGTTTTTGAGTTTTGCATTTACATCCTTCCAGATGTTTCCAACAACGTTCAAAGTGTGTGTTGTCATTTTGTCGCCTGTTGCAAACTTCGAGCTTAACATCAGTTAGAGAGTGAGGTAGTAAATAATTTTGACTAGAAATAATGTTAATAAAATTTTAACATATTATCTTGTCTGGAAATATTTTTGACTGAGTAAGTCAGACAGATTTTCTTCTGCTTCACTATATCATCAAACTAAGTCCTCGTCTTTTCTCACTGTTTTCACAGAGAGACCATAGTGGCAGAATCAACATACTGTGTGTTTACATGCTCGGGGAAATATAAGAATGATTTTTTTTCAATCTGTGTTTTTGCAAAAGGAGTTTTATAGTGAGCACACAGCTCTTTGACAATGACGGCAGAAACAGAATGGAATTATAATAATGACCCTGCATTAAAATGCTGTTTCCCAGAAAACATCCTTACACTACAGAGAGCTGATTCATAAACAGCAGTTGCTGCAGCAGCAGCAGCAGCAGCAGCAAGGGATGTCTTTTAAATCCCTTAAAGCTCGCCATGAGGCTGTTCCCAAAGCAGAAGATTATTACAGACTGACACAGGCAAGAAACAAATCTGTTTAATTTACAGCACAGCCCTCCCACTTGTGATCCCCGCAGCGTCAAGCTTTTTCTCTGATTGTGATTTTTTTTGGTTGTGGTGTGTGTGACGCCTGTAGTCCCTGGATAGCCATTATCACAACATGAATGTCAGGAACAAAATCTGATGGCATTATGGTTACAGTAGCACTGTGGTGTTATACATGAGTCATGCAATGCCTCTGAAGGCCAAAGGATTTCAATTTAATCACCAAAAAAAAAAAGGAAAAGAAGAGTTTAACAAAAGGTGCAGTTGTTGGTTGGAGAAGTAGCCCACTCAGAGTTTTTCTTACAGGCACCACATTGTACGTGGAACTGTCAGATAATTCTTGTTACTATTGACTCTGGTTCCCCGTTAAGTGAACTGCCATCAGCATCAGGCAAGACAGTGGCATGACATACATGAGACTGAACCTTTGAACGCTGAATAAATTGAAAAATAAGATGAATGAAAGGTATTCACAATTCAAAAGATTCAAGATTCAAAGGCTTTACTGTCATGTGCATGAAAGCAAGCAATCAGTGCAAAGAAATTCTTTGTGGTCTGTTATTTTTTCATTGTCATATGAAAATTACTTTCATTATTTAATGGATGCAACCAATCTTAGATTTTAAATTCTCATAAATTTTGTAAAAAAAGAAAAAAAAATTCTGTCTATAAAACGCTGCAGGAGTGCTGCACTTGCACTACACCTCTGATGCTCACTTACAGGCTGTATCTCAGTGTCCAGTCCTGATGGGCACACGGCAGAGCACCTGAGGGCAAAACCTGCTCCTAAATAATAGATACATCGTCCAGCATTAAAGTAACTGACTCATTCACTCTCTCATCAGAAACTGCCATCAGCATCAGCAGCCATTATATAAGAACTGCAAAGGCCATGTCAGCTTGACGTGGGACAGTCAGTCTGTCTGCTGCTAAATTAGCTTTTTGGGCTGACTTTTCACTGGTGCATCACAGGGCTGAACAAACTACACACTGGCAGGATGGAGCTAAGAATGAAAGTCTAAAAACCTGCTCAATAAATCCTCTTACACATTCGCTGTCACTGCTGTGCACTCATATGTCAAGTGTGTGTCTTACATAACCGGGGCAGTCAGGTTTTGTTTTGGCTGGCACTTTGAAGGCCAGAGTTCAGCAGGGATGAGGAGACACGATGCTCAGGGGGGAAAACCTCATCCCAGTATTTGACAGTCAACCAGCTAATGATGGGAATCGAGAAGGTGTGCCTGAGTGCTCTGAGAATAATGACTAAATTTAGAAGCTGCAGAGAGCATCGATGTGCCCATTAATCGAAGAGGTTTGAAATCAATTACATTAGCAAACACATAAGTGAGTTGTAGCAGACACACACACACACACACACACACACACAAAATAAAGTAGAGAATTTTATTGGTGGAATACAGCTAAATACATTGTAGCATGTACTGTATTTAAGGGGGAAATAATGTTCTTTGTGCTGCACAACAAACAAGATTAAGACTAACATGGAAAACATTTGACCAGGTCATGATTATGACAAATGATGTGTTAGAATTTAAACCACTCAAGAATATATATTTTGACATTCTCTTTACTTCAACCACATAAAAATTAAAAGGAAAGGAAAAATAGGACATTAAAATGCACCTTAATGCATAAGAAATAATAATAGTAAAAATAATGCTTTTCTGTCACCTGTGGCACTTTTACATTTGATACTTTAAAAGACGTGGAAAAACATGAGAAAAAACACAACTGCAGAGTTTGTAGAAAGATGCAAACTGAAAGTATTGTCCGGTGGTGCCACGTGGTATCTCTTTGTTGTCAGTGATCAAGCTTCTCTGTGTGGATGATTTGAAGTTGTCTATAAGACGTGTTAAGGCAGCTGTGAGGGACTTTCATGTTTTGTTTATCATGGCAGCCCCTTGGTACAAGAGCCATATGGGCACAACTGCCTCTTGTCCTAAAGATCGAGATCTGACAAGTGCGTGGAAAAAGGGGTTATGTATTTTGAATTAAGCTTTTCTTTTTTTAAAAAAACACCTGTTTTCAGATGCACAGAAATTAGGTGATGTACTGTGTTTGTATTTGTGTCTATGGAAGATTAATAACTGCTATATGACAGTAGTGAAACAAAGTAAACCTTGTTTTAGTAACCTAGGTCACATAATAATGTATTACAATATACAAGACAATAAAAAACATAGAGAAGAAACAAAAATAAAAAACACTCAAACCACGTGAACGCGATTTTTAAAATATTTCGGAATGGGAGGAAATTAATTTGCAAAATTTTGCTTTCTGGGAGTTGGCCCTTGAGTCCCGCTGAAAGATTTTGCCCCCCCCATGTTAACTATTGCCTTGATACACAGCCCTGAGCTGAATGAATAATGGCTCACAGTATACATCAGATGTAATGACACAACCAGACACTTGAATTAGAAAAGCCAGAGGACATCGAGTTCAGCTCTTTCTCACTCTGCCACCCTCCCTTCTCCTCCCATCAACAATCTCCCCTTTCAGCCCTAAGTGCCTCCTTTCCTTTCCTGGTTCATCAGGGCCAAGAAAATGGCGTCCTCTGTGCCTGCCCAAGATCCAACCACTTGCATTTCTGGTTTGGAAGATGTTTCATCAGCATTGCATGTGATAGTGTGGAATATTTATGCTTAAGGCTCCTTAATCTCTTCTGGATAATGGCTCCAGAGGTGCAGTCACTCAACCTCTCAATTACACTTCCTTCCTGTATCATGTTGCACTTTCCTCATCTTAATGTAATGTTTCCACATTTAGCTCACTGAAGTTTTGGGGGAAAATGCATTCATACAAACACTTTGTTTTTGCAGCAGTGCATTCACGGTTCTAAGCTGTGTTACCATGCAATATTTCACACTTATAGTAGCTGTCTTGTTGCTAAAATGAAGCAAAATGTTTGTCTCAACATTGTGCCACTACTGTTATAAAAAGACATTCAGTACTGTGCCCTGTTACTTCCATGCATGCTCTCCTCTCAGCCTCATTACAGCACTCCACACCAAAACGCAGATGCAATTTTCATTCCCCCCCTGGAGCGCAATCATTGCCGTTTGACTGGAGAGCTGTTGAGAAGTCCTCTCCATCGAGGCTCGATGTGCCACTAGTGGACACGGACACAGCTACCGAGAACTGAAAAGTCAGGAGTGAAAAAAGAAGCCCAGTGCTCAGCAAACAAGCCCTGCAGGTCAGCGTTTTAACCTGTCCACTCTGGCTTGATGGGCTCTTAGCAAGGATAACGAGAGGGACTCAGGGATGCACACAGTCACAGTCATTTGCAAGGGACGGTACATTTGCCCGGCCAAGTAATGGACTGTGTGTTGGCTGCTGCAGTCTTGTCTGCTGCTCTTCTAAAAGAAGACACGTGTACTCATATTTTAACTAATGTTAGGTAAGTCACGCTGTGTAGGCATTTGCAAATCTGCAAACTGGACAGTCATAATCCAGCAACATATCAGTCAAATATGCACTGTAAGGTTTCTACATAGTCTCTACTTAGACGTGGGACATTTGGACAATGACAGGAACACAGTAATTAAGGGTTTAAGGACTCCTGAACAATAACAATCAGATTGATGTTCGAATGATCAAGTATGTCTGGATGGTACAAAGTCTGAATTAATATGGCAATATGGCACTATTAAAGCCCCTCAGGGGAACTTTCATTTTGTGTTGATTGTAGCGGTGCATGTAGACAAAAGTGGCATTGCTAACTGTCGTAAAGATGTTGTCTAGCATGAGCATTTGTTTTGGGAGAAAGCAAAAAAACCCACACCACTTATTTGCACAATACCATTTTCGGCCATAAACACAAAATATTGAAATTATCTAAGGAAAAATATCCTCCTGCTACCAAGCACAGTTAATGAAAAAGAGAACAACTGATAGATCATGCTCATAATCAGCAAATTGACTCTTCCAGTCTGTGTGCTTTAAAGCGTTTCGTAGTGTTTCAGCGGGGTGAACGGACCATAAAACGGATTGTAAAAGGCAGGATCATGATCTCCAAACTCCTCGCTGATGGTCTCATTTGCCGAGACACCAGTGTGAGGCATCAGTATTAAATTTGTTTCATAACCAGTTAAGAGTTCCTAGTAGGGACTTAAACTTTATGTCACAATAAAGTTCTAGACGAGGAAGGTCTCATAATTGAATTGTATAATAACTGCGCAACATATGTTAGCCAAAGCAAAGCAAGAATTTTATTTGCTCCTAAACAAGAGTGCAGAAGCCACGTGGTGGGGAGAGGATGCTTCAGCCTGCCCATGGACTGCTGTTAAACCTTCATCTTAGTGACAGTCACCATATGGATGGTTGAATTATTCACAGCGGGATATCCAGCCCACAAGGGGGGATATGTAGGATAATTTATCAAACGTTAGGTCAGTCATGCTGAATAAGCGTACGCAGGTCAGCAGTTTATCAGTCAAATAAGTTGTGAAAAGTGTCTTCGTAGTTCACGTGTAATAAAAGCCCATTCTCCTCAGCTTCTACGTCTGCCACATAGAGAGCCTCCCCACCTTCTCCTTTCTGGCTTGGTATGGCGGTCTGTCAGAGGAAAACAAGGCCAAACTGCGGAGGGTAGTTACCATGGGTTCTAAGCTTTGTGGGCAGCAGTGCTCGACTCTCCAGCAGCTCTACAATCAGAGAACTCTGAAGGAAGCTGGAAAGATCGTGAGGGACTCAACACGCAACCTCAACACCTGCTTTCAGATCCTCCCCTCTGGCAGGAGACGTGCTGCTCTAGCATTCAAGACAAACAGGGGCAGAGCGAGCTTCGTCCTCTCTGCTATCAGACTTTTGAACACACACAATCTCCCTGGAGATTCCCTTGCCCCCTCCATTTGAAGAAACTGGACACATTATGATTGCCCCTCCCAAACCCCACCCACACAAGCACGCACACATGCATAAGCACACACACATACACACTAGCACACAGAACTTCATTAGAATCATGTTTTAGTCTTATACAATGATATTTATATTATGTATTTATGTGATGTTATGTATTATTTATTGTGGAAGTTTGTATATTGTGCTGACCTGAGCAAGATGATCGTCCCATGTGGACAACAAAGGACATCTAATCTAAGGCCAATATTTTACTTAGAGGTGACCTTTGGACATCATTATGTATCTCCATAAAATTTATGAGCATTTGTGACTTATAGATGGAAAATCCCTCCGGTTGGAGAGGTGAGGGGTGGTGCTTTAAATCAGGCCACACAAGTCTGCATAAAAGGAGATCAGTAAAGAAATAAATGAAAGGGTTTGATTCAGTTTCAGTGCCTGTGTTCATGAACAAGCCTCAGTTAACTGTATTTTGTCACCTTTTACAGTAAATCTATGACATTACACCAGACTCTTCAGTCTCCTCGTCTTTCTTTGTTAAATTTGTCAAGTTAAATGTTGTAGAAGTTCTGAAGATCTGGTCCATCTGACGAGTCTTTCCTGTGACACACACTGAGTCAAAAGCAGAACACGAGGAGGAAGCACAGCAGCACACAGGGTGCTGAATACAGGATGTACTGTGGGCTAAAAACTGCTGCTGTAATTTCTAACCAGCGGCATATAAAACCCTCGCACAAGCCATATTCAAATTCTTTTTTTCTGACACATGGAGCCAAACATTTTCAAGGCAGTGAGTCACCGACTATTTAGAGTTTTTTCCTGCCTTCTCCAGGGGACCTCGTCTTACTGGTCGAGTGCAGGGGCACGGCTCTCAATGCAGAGACAGAGGATTATTGTTGTTTTCTCACATAGTTAATTAGCAGCGAATCATCTGTCTCCTTTGGGAACAGCATGCATTGACTCCTTTATCTCTGCCCTGAGGAAGCGATTAACAGGTATTAAACACAGAAAGGGAAATGCTTGTCCTCCGATATCTCTTTCTCACTCATTCGCTGTCTATTTAGAAAAGCAACAAAATATCCCGTAGATCTTTTGTTTTGTCTGTTTTTATGGTGCACTTGAATGAGTTAAAATTTTCCCAGATACAGCTTTAAAAATATCTGTAATGGCTCTTTGGTTTGGCAGTTTCACCTGACAGAGGTAATTATGCCCAGTTATTACAGCAAAGCTTGTAACTGCATTAGTGACAGCTTTAATTAGTGAGTGAAAACAATGTGTGCCCTGCCTCCTGATTGCAGCCATTGTTAATGTTCACAGTGCCTCAGCGCGGGCTGACATCTGCAGCCCTCTCTCCATGATTTAGAGTAGTGGTCTCCACTGCCAAAAGCGCACATGGCTGAAGCACGGCCTGTTGCTAAGCAATGGGAGAAGAAGACGTGCCAAGATTACAAACAGCTTTGCTTTTATTGAAGCATGTGCTATCCATGTGGGCTCTTTCTCTGAGATCTGATTGTTGAGTGACCTTGTTTCATCCCTGCACTTCTGATCATAAACTGAATGTGTTGCCATAGAAACCAAGAGCAGTCCAGACACAGGCTAAACAAAGATTACAGTTATATATATTTTTTTGCTCTTCCCGCTCCGGACTATTCCTGCAATCTGCATGTCTCTGATTTTTTTAGAGCCACAGGGAAGTGACAAGCTGCTAGGAGGCAATTTGAGCCCTGATGAGCTAAACACTCACTTAGCTACAGTTTCCTGCGTCAGACACATTCTCTGATTTATTTAGAACTAATACAATATTTACAATGTCTCTAGGGCAAGCTGCCCTAGTATTTACCTGCATGATGAACAGATGCAAAACAATAACACCTTAGTCCATTAACACCTTTAAGTGAGAAAATGAACAATCTGCAGGTTTCAGTGCGATGGAAACAACTGAAGATTCACCACTGTGTGTGCTTACAAACCATTCAGTACTTTTTACATTTCAGTTACTTTTCATGCATGAAAGTAAATACATTGCAATGTATCAAGTGACAAAGACAACAATGTGACATTGTGATGGCTTGATGTGATATTCCTACTGAACATCTGATTATCTGAATCAAGAGCCACCGTAAGCCTCTTAAACCAGTCAAGTGCAGTTTGCATCCATGTCTGTCAGACTCATAAAATACATGTACTGGAGACTTTGAAGGAATTTTAAAAATGTCTTTGGTGTATTTTTTGGTGACATGGAAGTTATCTTCATTTTGACATGTATGACTTCTGTAAATAGTTGTTTCTACAGAGGAGTACAGAGGACATAGAGAGCTTCATCACAAAATGCAATGACAATCACCTGAAGCTCAATATCAGCAAAACCTATAAACTTGAGTTTGACTAGAATGCTTCAAAAAATGGATGTTGCGGCAAAGAAACTACAGACTCTAAACACATCTTCAGCCAGGCAGCACAGAAGATGTAAACAATCATCACATTTTCACGATTGATGTCACCAATTCAATATCCAGGCAAATGTGGAATATGGTCACAATCTCTTTTCTGATTTGTTCTTAAAAAAATGTCCAGAGTTCCTGAATTTTTGGCCAAAAATGCGTTTTGTGAGATCACAGTGAGCCTGAATTTTGACCTTTTACTACCAAAGTCAAATTAATTAACACAAAGTCTGTGATTAACAGAATTTCAAGAGACTTTCACGTTTTGTTTTCAAGCTTAATATGTAACTATTGTGGATTAAAATTTCAAAAAATGGCATAACCAATATTATATGTATTGTTGAGTTGTGTACTAACAATATCCCAAATGTTTCCATCAATTTTCAAACTCAAGAGAAAATGGTAAAAGTAACGGATCATTTCATCTGGTCACCTTTCAATGATTTTGTTCGTATCGGAAGCATAGCCTACTTAATTAATTCCCCGCTGGTCCTAAGCATCAGGGACAGCTGCTGCAAACATTTCCAATAACTCTAGAGCGTTTAAAAAAATCAAAATTTTAAATTAATTGCAATAAGATCAATATAAATAATTTCTAAAATCCACAGCATATTTTTTATAAAATGACTCTACATCATTTTATTTTGTTGGCATTTGGCTTTTGCCTCCAAATAAAGAAATAGGTGAGGTTAAAGCCTGTGCGTAATGTTACTCTGCCAGTTCCTATTTGCACATGTAGGCTTTGCATTGCGCTTACATGATGGTAATGCAATTCAACTGCAATTTCATTTAAAAAATACACTGCAGAAAAAAGCAGGGAGTGTAGCACCTTCACCACCCCCACTCCACACGCCATTGCTGGGAGCTGGCTGACTAACAATACAGCAGTTAAAGATTAGTTTTCCATGGCGCAAAACAGCACTTGTAATTCACTGAGCCTCACCTCCAAAATGGCAAATAAATTACATTTATAAAGGGAGCAGGAGAATAGCTAAATAGCAACAGAGTAAGAGGGAGAGAGAGAAACCATCGCTAACTGCTAAGCAAAAATAGCCTAATTGAAAGATCGCTAACTGCTAAGCTAACACAACTAGCAAATTGCTAACGGCTATAGCGTGATCTCACACTACTTAATGACATCATCAAACTCCATCTTTTGTTATTGTTTTGAATGAAAGTTTAAAAAATGACTTATGAATGTTGACGCTTTTACGTGTTTGAAAACAATCAACATTAGCATCCAAAATGAATGCTAATGTTGATCTGTATTTCCTGAATGTGTAAACAAGGAACTCTTTGCTAGCAAGTTCATCATATCAGCTTTAATGTTGATGATATGTAAACAATGTGATCACCACGTTTCTGCCGCCCTCAAGTGGCCAAAAAAGAGTTTTTGCACATATATGAAACGTTTTGATAAATGCAATAAGACAATAATAGTAATCATAAAAATAAACCTTTGTATTTTGTTTCATGTTGTGGACCCAGCTGCAGTTCTAACATGTGCAGCCAGCATGTAGTCTAGCTGCATTCAGTTGTGTATGTTGTGTAAACCAGTTGGCTCGGAGACAAGAGTGTGTGTTTACCATGTCAGCAGAAAAGCCAGGTGGGGAACATCAGCCTCCTGCTGTATGTAAACATCGTTTACATCGGTTTGATCAGGCTTCAAAACTGAAGCGATCACGCTGATAATCCTCTCAGGCAAAGAATGAGGTTAGCAGCTTTCAGAGCACCGATTCTGTTGTAACTCTGTGTGTTGTTATTATATGTGAAATATGATCGGGTCATCTCAGGTGAAGAAACGGCTTCCTGGCTGCTAAAAGCGCAATTTATAAGAGTAACTTAACATGCTGCCACCACTTTATGATTCATAAATGCTGGAGTCCAGCGTTTCTGCTGTCTGTGTGTTCATAAAGAGACAATGAATTATGATTTATGTCCAGATATCACTACATCAATCTGTGCTAAAAAAAAGGCCATCTGAGCAGGTACACTGAGATAAGCAAGAGGAGGCAAGGCCACCTCAGATTTGCCACAGAGCCAAAACTGTCAACGAAAGGCCGCAGGCAGTTGCCAGGCAACACTATCCCTATCACGGCAGGAAGTGGAGTCGAACAGAGCATTAATCACTTTCAGCTCCATCTCACAAGAGTCCCAGTGCTACAATGCTCCGGTCAGACCAAGGTTTCACACATGTTCACTCACTCTGGTTCATACCTGTATTTCCTGGCATTGTGCCTGAGGCCTAGTGAGAAAAAGATGTCTCTAGCAGGTGTGTTTACATAATTAATAGAACATATTACTGAGAATTAATAACATATTAGTCCATTTTTGTCCAACTTTATTTCTCAACTCAATTTTGAGTCCAACAAAGTTTACTGTCTAAAAAACTATTTGTTTCAAAGGGATATCTGTTTCAAAAGATTTATCCTGTGCTGGGAGAATTTATTTGGCAGTGGACTTCCTCAAAGCAAATCCTGAGGGATTTCAGTCTGCCTCAGATCTGTTTGTTTCACCTGCCAAAGCATGTCTTTTCAAGGTAACTCCAGCTCTGACAGAGTTTCTGCAATTATATCTGTTCTGCCAGGCTTGCCTCTTTCACACAGGTGGATGCATCAAGATAACAAAAAAGAAAAACTTAAATTTAAAGTCTGGTAAACTAGTAAAATCCAAGTGACATTGGAGCAAATGAGGTTCAAAAGGTCACAGAATCCTTGTGGTGTCATTTTTCTCCCGTGGTTTAATCAGCTCTTGGTTAATTGCTTGGGATCTTATGAGCAAAATGACAGATGTGATGCAAAATGACCCCAATCTCAGGGTCCAATATTTAATTACAGTGAAGATCACCTGACTTGTTAACCTGAGCCTGACAGAAGAGGGTTACACTCATTCATATATCATTTCATAATGAGGTGATTTATTAATGTGACATTAAAATTATCCTGTGTCCCTTGTTAAAATGGTTTCTGGAGGCATCCTGAGTAGGAGGCTACACTGGTGTAACGGCTTATTGGCAATGCACAGGCTCTCACAGCTTTGCCAAAGCCAGGCTCGCTGCAGCAGATCTGTGAATTGTGGAAAACCCGAAAAAATCTCAAAAAGCAGCATGTGGGTGGTTTCACTTGAGTAAAAAATGACAAGGTTTTCCCCGCTCAGTCGGCACTCATAAACAGACCTAATCAAATACATAAACAGAGTCTGCACAGTGAGCAAGAACGGCTTAAGCTATGTGAGGAAAGCATTGTTGGAAAGCTGGACAGTTTGGTGGCCGCCCGCCTACCTGAAGCACTCATCCACAAAATAATGTGCTGATGTAAACATTAAAACCAGTGTATGTTACCTGAGATGATCAACAACTAAATACCCACAGAAATGATTTTCATTAAGGAGTAGTTAATGAAACTGAGCTGCCAGGGAGATAATTCCTATTTTGAGAAGTTGGCTGCTTTTTGTGCACATTCCAGTTACAAGGCCTGATACAGAACAGCTGCAGGTGAATCACCAATATATCAATCACATGCAAACTCACAACAATTACCACATTTATTAGTCACAAGCATAATAAATCAGCCAAAGGGAGTTCAGTTTATGGATGGGAATCTCCTGTATACACAGTGGCAAATTAAAAATAGTGGCAGCAGTCAGAACATGAAGTCATCAACATATTCAGCTGTCACACTGTGAAGACGAAAATGTGTCACAGCTTAGTGTGGCCACATTCAGCCACCAGTAAAACCTATGTCTTATTTTACCAGACAAGCCTACAAAAACATCCAGCCAGCAGGGTGTTTGTCTGACTCCTCCTCTCCAAATATCCATCCATCCATTATGTGTAACCGCTTATCGGAGGAGTGGCGGTCCACTTTAGAGTAGCAAATTCATCTAACCTGCAGTGCATGACTTTGGATTGTGTGGGGCAGCTAGAGCACCTGAAGGGAACCACGCAGACACACTGAGAACATGCAAACTCCACACATAAAGGTTGGGTTCAAACCCTGTGGGACATTCCTGTGTGGCGACAGTGCTAACCACTGCACCACCATGCTGCCCTTCAAATATTCTGTTTGTATTACCTTTGATTGACTGTGAGACTGCTGTCTCTATATCAGACCAGAATGGGAAGATTAACAGAGCATTACAATGACCAGCATTTCAAGTATGTGCTTAGAGGGGTTAGGATATGAATGGTATGTAGCTTTGTCTGCAGTGATAATTTTGCCAGAGGAAAGGTCAAAGGGTCACCAAAATAAATAGGCCCATTTATTTTTTCATGGGAGCTAGATGTGGTCATTCTGACCATTAGTTTACTGGATTAAAATAATGACATTAACACTCCTCCTTGGCTGAGTTAATCATAACAGACTCATGATGATGATGTAAACTTACCATATGGCTACTTGTTATCTTACAGAATAGGCCTAAACCTTTAAAAATGCATCTGAATGGGAATATTGTTTTGGGGGTTTGCAGCAGTGCGTCTCTGCGACGCATCTTTGCGGCGGCCGTTTATCGGAAAACAAGCTTTCTGGGTTTGAGCGCATCAACTCTGCCGAAAAACACACCAGCCACTGCAGCAGGAGGAGTGAACGCAGACAGCAGCAGGCCTGCAAGGAGCCAAAGGAAAGCTCTTCAGCCTCACACTGCTCTTTCTTAATTATCTCCACGGCTGCTGATGAGACCCGGCAGGAGTCGGACCTCCTCAAACTGCGCCAATTATCTGCAAAGGACGGCTGCGCGGTCGTGTGTGTACAGAGCAGTGTGCTCGATTGAAAGCAATTTGAAACAGATTAGCTTATCGATGGTTGTAAGCAATTAAAAAGACGCGTGTTGTCTGCTCTTTACGTAATCGCTTCTGCGTAATTTTGCACCGGGTATTGGATGCCGCGTGGACCAGGATTATTTTGGCGAGCATATCTCGTGCTCTCCCTCCTCCCTGCATCCGTTGTTGTCCTCCACAGCAGACACACACACACAGAGTCTCATTCAGAGGGGTATCAACTGTATGCAGCAGCACTGTAAACAGAAGAGGAACTGTTTTTAATGAAATCCAGCATCGCTCGGTTGAAGGTGGGTGGCTCTCTCGGTTTCCTTCTTCATCTCTCAGCTCACGTTTCCATGTTGTGCTCGTTTGTTTTCCTACAGGATAATGGTGCAATGCAATTGCACAGCTCGTATACAATCGGACAATTACATTTCAGAACATGACATAACGTGAACGTTTGTATGATTGCACAGTTGGATGTTGTATTTGTTAGTCTTTTCTGTGCTGAAATGTACAGTATATTTTTCCTTGTCAAGGGGATACAGAGGGGAGCGAGGGACAGAGAGAGAGAGAAAGAGAGAGGAGAATGAAGAAGAAAATAAATGCATGTCTTGAAAGTGTCAATGCACATGGGTTAGCGTGAGTACTGCATGTGTGCGTGTGTATTTGTTTGAACGTGCATTGTGCAAATCAGCAAGGGAAATAAGCCCACTGTGTACGATTAGATGTAAAAAACTATAAGCCGCACAGAGAGACAGTGGCTCATATGTAATACTGCATGTTTACATGGGTGCAGGGGTGGGAAGTAACTGAGGACATTTACTTACTGTGCACTATGCGCAATAATTGACTATTTTCATTTTGGACGACTTGGTATTTCAGGGGTAGGTATTGGATTCAAGTGATGCCCTGCAGTTATTACACGATGCTTGCACGCTTCTTTGTTTGTATAATGATACTTGCACAGCAATGGGTAGCCAATAAAATACTGAACAACCACACTGAACTACTGAACAACCGCAGAAAACAGGTCTATCAAGTGCCATAGTATTAAATATGGTTAGGAGGACCAGTTTTTCCAATAAATACTGAAGAAATAACAGCTAAAATTTGTGTCTTTTTGTTTATTCATAGTAGCAGCAGTGGTAGATGGAAAATAAGCATTTATGTTTAATGTTTAACACCTGTGTGTACAAGACTTGACTGCTGTAAATGGACAGCTTCTGCAACAGCAGCAACACTTGTTTGGTGTTTGTCCCGTATTAAAAGACTTGATCAGTGTGAGAGTGACAGTAAAGTTCATGGAGGTAGTGCAGCCCTTTGACATACTGTAAGTGTTTCAATGTGTTTGTTAGGTTGTTACATGATATTCATTTCTGTCTGTCTGTCTGTCTGTCTTTCTTTCTTTCTGTATATCTATCTACTTCTGTCTAATAACATCTATTTGCTGCCCTTGTTTCTGCTTTTTTCAGCCTTCACCCAGCAATGCCTGGGAACCCTTCAGCTGCTCTCCCCTGCTGTTCTCTGAAAATGGGATCGTAGTAAACCTCTCCAGGATTTAGATCAACTGCTAGCATGTTGCAGCCTTCCCCAAGAACAGATGACACATTACCTCACTGGAGGAAGCATCCAAGATGGTCCCTCTTCGTCACCCTCTGCATGGCCCTCCTTTGGCTCCAAGGGGCTGCAGGATCTACTCTAAACTGCAACAAGATATGCGTCTGCGCCTCAAACATAGTGAGCTGCTCCAAAATGAATCTGTCCACCGTCCCGACAGGTATACCACTCTACACCTCCGTTCTGGATCTCAGCTACAATGAGATAAAGCGGCTGCGATTCGAGTGGACCCCGGTCAAGCTCCCGAAGCTTCATAACCTCCTACTCAGCCATAACGGTCTCCACTTCCTATCTTCAGAGGCGTTTGTAAATGTGAAGTACCTGCGCTACTTGGACCTGTCCTCCAACAACTTGCAGCAGCTGGATGAATTTGTCTTTGAGCCTTTGGTCAACGTTGAGGTCCTCTTGCTGTACAATAACCACATTTCCCAGATTGACCGCACAGCCTTTGTCAACATGATCAGCCTTCAAAAGCTCTATCTTAGCCAGAACCAAATCTCCCGTTTCCCCATGGAGCTGTTCAAGGAAAAGTCCCACCTAGAAAACCTCACTCTCCTGGATGTGTCCTCCAACAAGATCAAGATGTTACTCATTGATGAGCTCCAGGAGCTGCCTGCCTGGATTAAAAATGGCCTCTACTTCCACAATAACCCTCTGCTGTGTCACTGTGATCTCTACACCCTCCTAGCCCACTGGCACATTCGAAAACTCAACTCTGCTGTGGACTTCAAGGATGACTACACATGTGTTCTGCCTGGCCCACAGAAAACCCAAGTAGGTGTTTTCGATCTCAGCGGTGACAGTATGAACTGCAGCACTTTCAAGGAGGCAGATCAGGAGGCTTTTCTGGAGCAAACGTTGATGCTCAGCTGTGACACCAAACACAGGAACATGTCGAAGACCTGGATGATGCCTGGGAATGTGGTGGTGACACCTGGGAGCAACCAGACAGCCAAAGTCTTGCCAGATGGAAGTCTGCAGATAAGTCCAGTGAAGTCTGAGGACTCTGGAACCTACACCTGCTTTGCAATGAGCGAGGTCTTCAATGAGACCATCTATGTGGTGCTAAAGGTTCACAACTTTACCATGCACGGGAGTGGGGAGGCCCTGAACACAGGGTACACCACCTTGGTGGGCTGTCTGGCCAGTGTGGTGCTGGTCCTCATGTACCTTTATCTTACGCCGTGTCGCTGCTTCTGTTGCCCAAGTAAGGGTAAGGCTCGAGGTGAGGACAGCATCCATTCGTCCATGCTGAGTGTTACACCTACGCATGAGGACCCAGCGCTCAAGGCAGAGCTGAACAGGCATGTGGCGTTCATAGACTCCAAGGACTTGCAGGGACAGAACGGCAAGCTGAACCCCAATGGGGATGAGGATGATGATGATCTTGATGCAGAGGCTGGTTCTCTTATGAAGGGGAAGAGGAAGAAGTCAGTAGCAGAGTCCATCAGCTCCGTCTTCTCTGACACACCCATGGTGGTCTGAGATGAGACTGGCAAGGAGGATGGATGCCCTATGACTGGATGTATATGGTGTCAAATGAGCCATGTTTTAGTTCGTTTAAACTATGAGTAACCTTGTGGGATTTAAAGGAGGTAGGACATTTATTTGTAGTCGCTGGCAAGTGGAAATGAGGATCTCAAAGGGATTAAAAAACAAACTGTCTGTTGTCGACATGGACAACGAGCAGGACTATTCCAGCATTTTAATCTGTAGCACTTAATAATCATACTGTGAAGGAATGGCAGTGTTCATGAACAGTGGGAACAACTGAAGTCTTAGAGAATAAAAAGTAGATATATTGTTGATATCAGCACTCAGGAAGTGATCTATAAACTGCTAAAGTGTGGGGAACACGAGATAAAATGCACAGTGTGACATTAGATTTGAAAAAAATCCAACATAGTATACATTGAAACCATGCCTGGCTCATAGCCATATTTATTATAAGAATTAGAATAGATTGCATCTTATGTAAACAATAGCCGTAGAGCCATTTACCCCTCTTCCATCAACACAGGGAAAGAGACTTTAGATAAACAGTGAGCCGTCACTAAGATATGAATACATCAGTCATTAGCCTTGAGTCATCTATAGAGAAACAGCATGCCATAAACCCACATTATATGAGGTCCCAGACTGATCTGTACGATCCCAAGGAAATGTGTCATCAGACGTTTAGTCATTTATATCGACAAAGCACACAGACATTATTTTACAGGCCGGCACAGGTCGTTTTCATCCTACTTCAAGCTGATACTTACATCCACTCAGATGTAATTCAGAGACTTATTGTCGTTTGTATTCATAGTCATTTGCGTAGAGATCAAGGATCAATTTAAGGGATCAGTTTACATATGGGAATGATATGAAATAGTTGAAGAGCTCTTGCTTAAGGATAAATCTAAGTAGTTATAATGTATAACCCAAAAGAAAGCTTTGACGCATGGATGCCTCCAGTAGATACATATACGCATTAGGTGCAGGGACAGCTACAACACATTTATCCCAATTCTGCATCAGACAGGCAACACGGTTCTCACAAAAAGGTTTCTGTTTCTTGTCCACTGAGGTGCCACTTATTATAGAATTTGACTTCTCATCTTGGCCAAGTTATAGCATTTGTTTTTCTCAGTCACATTAGTAGGAAATTTAACACTAAGCCAATGCTAAAAGCAGCTGGCTTGAGTTAATTTCACTCTTTCCTGTTTGTAAAATGTGCAACCTTACACAAAAACTGAAGCAGTCGGAGAAAGTGCACCCACATCCAAAAAAAGAGATTCAGCAGGTACAGGACAAAAAGATGCAAAAAGAAAATACATAGTATCAGTATCCGCACACTGTTATAGATGCTCCCCCAAAAATGTTTCTTTACTATCCTCTTCTCTATTATTGTAATAAAGAATTTTGTGGGAGTATCTGTAACAGTGTGTAGATACTGTTATGTATTTTCTTTTTACAACCTTACACAAAAATCTGGAATATTTTAATGGACATTGATAAAATGAAACAAAACATAAAGCTTAGTGTAATCATACACTATGTAACAAATTCTGTTGTACATTTATGTGTAATGTACATGTATCTGATCTTCCATTTTGCTCAGATTGACAATTAGTGTCACGCTGATTTAAGATGTAGCCGTTTTAGTTGGTTGGTGGTCTGAGTCACAGGAAATAGAAGTTGGGTATAATCTTAAAATTGGCCAACTGTTTCAGCTGGCATTTTCCTCCTCTTCTGCTATTACTACGCAACTATTTTGCAAGGGCACCATTGCTGCATCCTGGGCTTAGCCCCGCCCAAGACGATTGTGATTGAAATACAAACAAGCCAGAGATTTTTCCCCTCTTCCACAATGATAACAGGTTGAGCCAGACCTTTCTCCAGCGCTGGCACAGCACTAACGTAGTGTGGAGAGTGGTCTGGCTAAGCCAGACTAGTTGGTAGGTAGAAAACACTGAACTCGACATTAGCAGGTAAACACTGGATTTTGGCAAATAATTAGGGTTCCTTCTATAGATGAAGCTTATGAATAAAGCAGATGAAGCTGTACATTGTTTTTTGACAAGAGAGAGCTGATTTTATTGACAGAAACCTCTTGTAGCCTCAGAAGATCTCTTGCTTTTCTACAATTATTACTGAATCTATTGTAAATTAAATTTACCATGCAAGACACCTTGTATGCTCTGCAGATGCTATTAACAATAACAAGGTTAAAAACAAGAGCCTGTGTCTTAGCCCAAACAGGAGTGATTTCATTAAATTGTGCAGCGTTCGTGTCATAACACAACAAGGCCAGGCATAAATGCTAATTACATCTTTTGATAGGATGCTTCCCTCTGCTTTCCATGTCTTTGTCTTTGCGAGCAGGGAGGGGATAGGTGTGTTATCATGAGTCACAGCAACACAAAGCCATTCTCTTCGGCTCTCTGTACACTGACAGCCCAGATGTGTTTGCTTTGTTTGTTTACCGTTGTCATTACAAGGCCGCCCTTGTGTGAAGTCCCCCTCCAATAGAAAAAGTGTTTTTCTCATGTTTATGCCCCCTAAAATTTCAGATCTTGACTATAATGACTTGTATCTGCGCAAAGTTTGTCACTAGAGGCGTGTTTTCACATTCCTCTGCAGAGGGTGCACTTCCTTAAAATCTTAAATTCAAACGTAACCCAAGCAAGCAAAATCTGATACGTCACAAATTCAATAGCCAGTTGCAGGCAAAGAAACCTGAAACCTGAAGCACAGAGAGTGAGAGTCTGTATTAGCACAACCATGTGACAGCCACTGCCAGTGAGAAGCTAGCAAGCTAACAAATAACATAAACAAATAAGAGATGATAATGACACTTAGCATTTCGCTACATCTGAGAGCCGTTAATTTGCTGCGTAAAGACTCCTCATATAAGCCTGGGTCTGACATGTTTGGCTTAATCTCTCCAATGTTTCTTTTAATGCTAACATTCGCCATTTTTCACTTTCACCAGTAAACCTTGTGCAAGCAGTGGTGGTGGTGGGCGGGGCATAAGGCTTGTGATTGATAGATCCAGAATTCTTAATGAAGGGGAAAGTAGGTGTTTCTCCATTCCCTATTCAGAGCTTTTTAAAACTTTTCATGTAGGAAAACAATGTTGAACAAAATGTCAATCAAAGCAGAGTATTTTTACTGTAAAAGGTGTCGGGAAAAGTTCAAAAGCAATCACTCAACCAAGCAATGGATGTGAGGGCCATAAGTAGTCTGTAATTTGTTTGTGAGCAAAACGCTTTTACAGAGCATATGCTCTCCCACTGAGTCATATGGTCGGAAGTATAACATTAGAATTTGGAAAGTACAAACTTTTGCTTTTTATTTTTTTACAGTTCAATATACACCATAAAAAAACAGGCAGATATCTAAAATCACACACATCTCACAAACGTCTACAAACGTCGTTATTGGTCTCAAATGTTAAGATGCTCACAATTCCAGGAGCAATAGGTTTTTACGCAAAATTGATGTTATATTCACAGTTGCAGTGCACGCCACAGCAGCTCTTGTGTGGGTGAGAAAAGGAAGTCACACTTATCAGAGAGGTGGTGTGTGAATCATTCCATTCCTCACACATAGGAATACCAGGTGGAGAAATGGAGAGCAGCAAAAATACCACAAGACGCAGTTAAATAAGTCTACATTTAGCACTACTGCAGATTGGCTACTGTTGGTAAAGGATCTGTCTATTTTTTAGGGATCTATGCCCTCTGGAAATTGAATATATTTGCTGTTGCTCTGCTTTGTTATCACAAGATTGATCTAAAATCCACTGGATTTCAGTGCCAGAATCTTCAAGAGCTAAAAGCTAGATCATACCCAGATATAACGGCTGTTGAATAGAACACATTGATGTGCCAGACTATGATGGAAAATGTGTGTTTGCCTTGCAGAAACCCAGTGCCAGTCGGGTAAAATTTGCTGTGGCTAATGAGTCCGCTTCGGTGGTAGTTTTGAGAAAAACTAAGTGATATTGCAAAGGTCCTAACATTGAAGAAACAAGTGGCTTTGTTCTCTCCAAAGCAAATCTGCCTTCCTATATATATCTATAAATACAATATACATGTGTATTAAGACTCACTTTTCTGTGTTTAGTATTGATTAGTTGTGTACTGCTACGTTCTACCAGTGTACTGACTGTATTCGTGTATAATCTGATGTTGATCATTTTGCATTTCGTCCACCGCTGTGCTGATGTTCGTTGTTTCAACACTCAAGTCTTGACATAAATGTTTATTTTTTAAGCAGGTTGGGATTTAGTTTTTTATTGAAACAGGGAGTATTTTACACTTGACTCTGCTAAAGAATATGGTTAAAAAATACATACTGAACATGCATCAAAAACTGCGTAAGAGGAGTCCAAGTATCGAAACCGTTCAACGTGACACATCCTAATGGGCAGTGAGTATGTAGCCGCTGGATGTTTTCAGTCTTTGCTCATTAAGCCATAAGGAGCTCAAGGAGAGAGGATGGTGCTTTATCACATCAGTGGCATTGTCAGGTGATGTAAGTAGTAGATAAGTTCTCCAAAAGATATTTTTGAGAATCAAAGTATCAACTTTTCAAATGATATTTTTTATAAAAGCCTGGGATGTAAGAAAATCAACGGATCTCTCCGGTCACATCGGTGAATTCCTCAACAAATTGGGTTTTGAATGGATTTAAAGACGGAGGGTAAATAAATCTCAGGACTAAGTCAGTTTTAAGTTCTGATGTGATGCGATGTGAAAATAATAATTGGCATTTTAAAGGTTTTAACATTTGTAACATGAATAAGACTCTGTCATTGATCTGTACTGGCACATTAACTGTACTCTGAATGACCAGTTGTCACACAGGAAAGGGTGTGGTTTCTCACTGCCCGACATACACTCGTCTTCGTTCATCCAACTATGTGGTAGCAATTACAGAAAAACAGAAAACAGAAAAAAAATTCAGAGGTTGTGAGGCTTGACGGTTTGCTACTACAATAATGGAGCTTTTAACAGCATTGAAAGCACTGAAGTTATTGGCCATGGTTATTGCCATGAAATTTGAAAGGTCTTGCAGCTAAAGTGGAATGGCTTTGCATGGTACGCTAATGAGCTTCTCTGACTGCAGGGTAGGTGCAACCTAGTAGGCATTAAAGATAAAGAATACTGATATATCATTTGACTTAATAAAGGATCAAGATTTACCCTTTTGCTGCCTCTGTCTTTTTTTTTAAACACAAAATAATCAACTTCCAACAAAAATGTTCCCACATTTCTTTTAAACATTTCTGTATTTTAAGGACAAAGCTGTGACATTTTGCAAAATTACTATGACTAATGTCTGGAACTGCTTATTCAGTAAATATAGATTTGCCCTTTTGTGATACTTAAGATATATCACCATGTATTTCCTTGTTTAGTACCTGACTGAAATTTAGCTGCAAAATTTTGACTGCATATAATGTTGAATAGACTGAAAAACATCAGTTGATATTCGTTAATTGTCACGACCACAATATAAACGAGTAAACAGGTTAATGTTCAATGTGTGCTTATGTAACTTAGAGGAAATGGCTCAAGGTCCATCATGCTGCTTTTTCTAAGGAGCATTGATGTCTTATCACCACCTAGTGGTCAAATAAGGTAGTGTACTGCTGTATAATGTGAAGACGGACATTGGTCACTTAAAATATTGTCTACCTGTTAAAATTGGAACAAAGTGATGCATGAAATGCGCAACTAATGGGCTGATTTTTTTGAAGAGCAGAAAGCCTTATCTGGTGCCAAAAAACAAACAAACAAACAAAAAACAATAATTAAAGCACATTTGGAAAAATTAGGGAAAAAATCTTTAAATACACCTTTCAGTTTTATTTTTTAAGGAAAATGAGTCACTTAACTGCTTCAAATCACAATTTCACTGTCTTTAATGCTCCAGAACCACACTGAAATAACAAAGAACATACGAAAATGAAGTTTTAAAATTTTTTATTTGTTTTGCCGTGACTTTCCATTTTAGCAGCTTGAGTAAATTGAGGTATTTTTACATTACACGGGTAATAAACTAAGAAAAATGTAGAAAAATAGACATTTTTCAAAAATACACAGATATGGTCGTGCAGACAAATATATACTCCGATGTTTGTGCA
>JAPQLA010000002.1:9057543-9070000 GCA_029822935.1 Naso vlamingii | reverse complement strand
CCCGCACGATTTTAGGCCGGAGAAAACCAAAGTGAATTGAGAGTTCCCTGACTGTGTGGTAGCTTAAGATAATTAAGCGGACCACCAGTGGGCGCTAGCCTGGCTACCCCATCGCCCCAAGACCCCCAAAAGCCCCAAATTCACTGCAAGTCAATTAATTGCACATAATTAGATTAATTGCAAAATGTATTAAAATGTTTTTTAGTAATTTTAGTCATGTTCAAAGTTCACAAGTCCAAGAGTATTGCGTGTAAGCTGTTAAAAAGGACCCAAATGCAAAACACAAAGGCAGTCAGGTTAAAGAATCAAAATGCAAGATTTACTAACAGAAAAGCTGACTCCAGTGGGAAAAAAACAACACAGATGCAACAAAAAACGAGGGAGCTGACTGAAGTAAATCCAGAACAGAGAAGTGCAAAAACTGAACTCAGTACAGAAAGAGTCAAGAAACACAAGCAGGAGTAACACAGATGACATGACAACTCCAAGAGGGGACACATATGACTAAATGTACGAGAGGATAAACAGGGAAGCTACTCAGGCTTTTACAAAGGATAAAAACACAACATATGAGGAGAGAGTCTGCTAAATAAAACCAGAAAAGGACTTAAAACCTGAAAATAAAACCATGACAAAGAGTACTGGTTGGTTTCTGGGTCTCTTGGTTTATAGTTAATGATGTAATGTCTCTTGTTAGCAATGCACCAATATTACAGTTGGATGAAAAAAAACAACAACACACTTGTATATGACTGAGTGCAAGCAGAATGCTCGGAGGGCAGGATGAGATGGGAGCACGGGGTCTGAGCACAACAACCATCTTCTTTGACAGGTCAAACTGACCATTGTGCTACTGTGAAAGACATGATGCTGCTAAAATGTCCAATAAGCCAAAGTAATGTCTATAACCTTTCACTAGAGGTCACCATTTCCAAAGACACCACAAGAGCATGATCAAACTGAAAGTGTTTATCCAAAGCAAGCCATGTGCCCCCGGTGACGCCCACTAGTCTGTGTTGAACCCATTCACACACAGAGTTTGCATTCATTTTCCTCCGTTTGGGGCAAAGGAAATGCTCACTCTTGGGTTTGGTCAGCATGTAAATGTGCAATTGGTTTGATCCCTTAACTTGCCCACCTTCCTTCAACACATCATGCAGTAGTAAAGGTAAAATCTGGGTCCTTGTTGATGGGCACAGTTCTCATTCCAACAGAGTACATCTCGAAGGAATAAGAGTGGCTTTGTTCCCCATCTTCTAAGAGTTGACTGGGCTGCCATGGGGGAGGGGCCACGACTCCATTGTACAGTCCCTTTGTGGAGGAATGCTGCTCTACAGATCAAATTGTTTGGCTTTCTGAGTAAATCTGGGAATCAAGAAATATGCAAGCAAGATTTCGTACACACAACAGATCTTCCTGATGCTTTAAGGCATATTCAAGTGGAGTTTAGATGTGGAGTTAAATTCACGGTGTCAGGGAAACCATTCGGACTTGTTAAACAGCTTTTTGTTTTTGGGCCGTGGTGAGATGACACCTTTTCTTGTTGACGCAACCTTGTAAACCTGTCAAACAGGTTCTGCCAGACCGAAGGCTAAACATGAGAATAATCAAATACTCAGCATGACTTTCTGACTGGGTGCCTCCCGTGTTCTAGCAACAGAGTTTCAGTTATCCTGGTTTGACCGGGCCGGGTCTCATCCTGCCAACTGAAGGTTTACAGGAAGAAAGATGTGTCACAACACAAGGAACACCCAGAAGTACATACTGTCACATTTTAATTACAGTAAGTCTGTAGGCTGAATCTATGCAGTCAGGCCTGTGGCAGCTATGAGTGCAGGGATTTTTTTTTTTTTCCTGCAACACATGACCAGCAGTCATGGGTTTGTAATAACCTACTGTCTCATCACAAGCACAAATTGAATCAATAACACAATTTGACTCATTGAAACCAACAAAATTAAATGTAATAATAAAGAACACAGCACATTTTGTAAAAACACCAACTGGAATTAATCTGGAGTAATTCAGATAATATGATAGACAGGCTAGTTTTCATATGAATTCCCAGTTTTGACTATGATTAGCACAGTTAGGAGCTCACTCCCTCAACTATCTCAAAACCCTTGAGACTGGAGCACAGAAACTTCAATGAAATATGAACGCCTACTGCGTTTAAGTAACTGTTCCTGTTCTTTTTTATGGCCTTTTGGATTAATTCCAAAATAAATTCCATTCTGTTTTTTTTTTACCCTACACGTTAATATATGCCTACATAAACAGATCATTTCCAATATTCTGTCTGGACAGGATTTCAAATTTATTGACAGTGAAACTTGTCTACTGGTGGAGCCATTCTTCAGATTCAGTGTTATTTAATCTTTTGTTTAGCCTCCAAATGTCACACCAGATCTGAAAGTTTGATTCCTCATAAAGTAAACTAAAGCAAGAGTGTGAAAAAAAATGACACATCAGACAGTTTATGTTGTTTTAGACTGGTATGCATTCAAGTGACTGAGCTTAAATGTCTCAGAATCAAATATAGTGTAGTCATGACACACTTGTGAACACACCTATAAAGGTGCATTAAGGTGAAACTACACTGTTATTACTGCGCGTACAGTGTCATCAACTATGAATTTATTTAAGAGACACACACACACACACACACACACAAACGAAATTACCAATAGTGGTAATAGTAGTCGTAGTCAACCTATCCCTCAGGTTTTGACATCTAGCCTAACGGTGCGTCCTCTGTGTGACACCTTCTTTTTTAGACTTGAACCAATCAGAAGAGCGGATAAGACACCAGGCCAGAGTGCCAGCCAATCACAGCATCTCTTCTCTGCATAGCGCACTACAACCCGCAGACACAATTTCAGTGATCGTTTCAGTGTGTTATGTTGGCCGGGGAGTTGCAGCGCGAGTAACTGGTGAAAAACACTCCGGTTTATTTTGAAAATAGCGATTTTTTCCCCCCTGCTTTGTTCGCTCCTCCCGCTCGTGCGCGGGGAAACAGCCGGAGCTTTGAGGGCGCTCCGTTTTCAAAGCCCGAAATAGTCGCTGTCAGGACTACTGTTTTGTTGATGTCATACGCGGCAGAGCTTTAAGCGACCTCCGATTTCCAGGCAAGACCAGGATAAACAAAGCCTCGTTTGGGGGTGTTTTTTCCTTCTTTGTTTTGGTTTCTTTGCCGGTGACACCAGCAACGAGGATGGGACTTTTACTGCCTTGTATCCTGCTGCTATCTGTCTCCACTTTCGCAGCCGGTGTAGATTTTCAGCAGGAATCCAAACCCTTCGGACAGTCGGCTTTTGTGAGGCATTCAGCCACTGGAGAGAAAGCTGCGAAAATTGTCAAGAGGTCTCTGCCTGCGTGGTTGGCTGCATCACCAAATCACAAGATAAAACGGAGGAGCACCGAGCAGGACGACTCCTGCAAAGCCCTACAAGGATTTGAAAGCAAGTTAGCAGACAACACCCACCCTGTAAGTTGCCGACTGAGGTCCTGTTACTCTGTTACGCACGTCTGACACCTAGAACGAGCCTAGATGCGTCGGTGCTAACTAGGTGCACAAATAGGCCTAATCAGCTGTTCAGTTAAACGTTAGTCTCACCAGAAACCGAGCTAGAAATGGGCTTATTTTCCGTTCTACTGTAAGCCCTGGGTAACACTAATATAGATTCATTTTCCCTTTGTAAAGCAAAAAAACACATGATTAGAGCATCATGTTGGTGTCATCAGTAAAACACCGTGCAGTGTAAGTTCTGGCTTTTCCTTCCGCTCTCCAAACGCTCCAACAACCATTAAAGGTGCATTCTTGCCTTTCCAGCTTTTGACAGCCATATTCTCTTTGGTTTTATTTTTGGTGCAATAAAGTACAATATGGTGACACTGCAACAACGCCTATGTTTTCTCACGCTTTCATTAAGACCCACATAGACTCCGAGGAAGCACTATCAGAGCGCTTTACTTCTCAAATGCTCCACTGATGGCTGTGACCTATATTTGATTCTTCTTAAGGATGCAGCTTTATTCTGTATTTGAGGATCCCACCTTTTTTTTTTTCTGCCTCACTGACATTGAATCTGTCCAAATGTTGACAAGGGAGCTGGCCCTGGGGAATCCATGTGAGCAGCTGTGTGGTAGTTATTTTGTAATTAAAAGCTGTGTTTGTGCGGTAGTGAAAGCAGTTAGACAGCAGTGGGACTGTAAGGATGCAGAGAGGCTGCAGTAAGTTGTTCATACTTGCTCTTAAATCCCAGGTAGGAGAATAGACTAAAATTGATCCCGCCAGATTTGTAATCAATTTATTTCACAGTTTTAGCACAAAGGAAAAGAGACCCCCAAATTGAAAGCTAATAAATTGTCCATATATATGCAGCTATGTAACGTGCTCCTCAAAAAACAAACAGCAGGCTGACCTCAGTGGAGCCCTGTGCTGCTTATTTGCCTAGCTCCTCATTGCCATGTGATCAACTTTGCATTGCAGTTTTTGTATTCTTGGCCCTGCTAATCTAAAGAGGACAGAATTCCTGGAGGCTCAGCCTCGTCACTCCCCTCCAGGTTTCTGCTGCGGGTCCCACCAGTGCTGAATGTGCTCTCAGCATGAGTTGCTGAAAGAGACATGCCTTGAACAGTCTGACAAGGTTCATAGAGTTGAAACATAATGGGCCACCATATGGGTTTCAAAAATCAAGATGTCTATATCGAGCAGGCAGGCGTCATCTGAAAATGAAAGTGTTTTTGTTGGAGCCACACTTTGCATGAAATGGAAAATCAGATTTTCTTTTTTAAACTTAGTTTTAATATGAAATCAGTAGTTGTAGTCAAAAGTCAGTGCTGAGAACATTTGGCTTGGATTCTTCTGCCAGCTGAAATGCTTGTTTGGTCTGACGAGTGGCGCTTGTATGCTTGAATACACGGTGAAGGGAAAAAACACACCCGTCAGTGCACAAACAGGTTTTGGCTGCAGTTTATAATCGTGCAGTCAGTTCATCCTGTTCGTTGATCGGGCTTCAGTGGCCATTCCTCTCATAATTTAGAGTCATCCACACAGATTTTGTCTTCCGTTCAGCTGCAAGCCCTAAAGCTGCGCTCTGACATTTCCTATGCTAATTTTCTGTATTTTATCATTTTCTTAGAATACCTTCAATGACCTGAGTGGCTCAGTGTCGCTGGCCTGGGTTGGAGATGGCACAGGGGTGAGTGTTACACTTCTCTTTGTTTGCACCTGTCATGTCCATCGTACAGTGCTGTTCCTCTGTGACATGAGTAGGACAAACTTTGCTGGATTATTCAGTGAACTGTATGAAAGTGACAGGGTGGACGCCTGCAAAGAGCCTGGTAGATTACATAATGAGTTCCCTCACATCAGGGTCTTATGCACATTAATAAATGATCCGCGCTCCGCTTTCCTCAAGCTGAACCGTCTCTCTTGGCAGGTCATCCTGGCTTTGACGACTTTTCAGCTGCCCATTTTCATGTTAAAACTTGGCCAGTCCAAACTCTATCGAAGGTGAGTCTCATGATGTCATCTGTTTGGAAAAGGTGTGTGTTTTGTTTTTGATTTGGAATTAATATTTGCTGCAAAAATTTGTCTGCCAGTGAAAACTACGGGAAGTCATTCGAGGATGTGACCAACCTCATCAACAACACCTTCATCAGATCAGAGTTTGGCATCGCCATCGGCCCCGAGAACTCTGGGAAAGTAGGTCACGTCTTCATCAAGTTGCCAGCTTCTAAATTCACCATTTGCTTTATGTACTCATCTAGGGTGTGTACAAACATAGAAATACAGTGCTGTGTGCCTAATGCTCTGGCTCGCAGGTGATCCTGATGGCCGAAGTGTCTGGAGTTGACACCTCTCGGATCTTTGTCTCCGATGATTTTGGAAAGAGTTTCACCCCAAAGGACCTGCCCTTCACCCCCCTCACGCTGATCACTTACAACCCTGAAAATTCCAATGTGCTGCTGGTCCGCAGCAGCAAAGTAAGTCGGAAATGTCGAGCTAAGTTTTGTTTAAAAAGAAGGACGATTGGATGTAATTTTGACAGTCTGTAAAGTTAAAGTCTCCCGTTCTCTGTGTGTGTATCTGTAATGGCGTGTTGTAAAACCTGACGCAAAGGCTGTAATCTCACTTCCTCATGCCGAGAAAGCTCTAGTTGGTCAATCATTTTTTTTCTGTTTGCACACAAGGCCACAGTGTTAATGGACAGCTCTTTTCTGTGTGACCTGTTTAAATAGTGTGTTGCTGTTGAACCCTGAGTTCATCTTTTCATAAATCTGTTTTTATGTCCTCAGTATGAATTGTGGCTGTCTGAGAATTTTGGCAGCACGTGGAAAAAGCTCCAAGACATGGTGTGTCTGATGAAATGGTAGGTGACGAGATGAACTGATGATTTTATCACCTTTGTCAGGTGATCAGTGAACAAACAGCAGTGATATTCAATATCTGTGAGTGTCTCTGGGAAATATTTTGTTCAGTGAGGTTAGGTTAGGGTGGAGTGTAATAACCCAGTTCTTATTGGTCTGGTGTGTAGCAAAGATAACAAGAAGTGATATCTGTAATTTGGCTGTGAAGCATTTCTTTGGTTTGAACTCCTCCAACAAGCTGTTACCGGTGATAAAGCCATGTTTTTAATCGTTTAAAGTTGTTTTTTTTTCCTAACCTGCTCTCCCTGTAAGATTTGTCCCAGGTTAATATGAGGCAAGAGTTACATGATTTTTCTCCATAAAATTTTATTGTTGCTGCACCTTGAAAAATAGGCAGTAAAACTGCATTAGAGTTTGTGGCTGTTCACTTCGCCTCGTCGTGGAACAAACCCAAACAGCACCCTTATTGTTTTGTTGTCACTTCCTGGTATCTATAACCCAGTAACCTTGGCAGCTCTAGACTTTTCTTTAGTTTCGATTTTAAGGCTGTGTTTTTTCAAAGTCATTGTGTGTGAGAGAGCTATGCATACAAGCAATCTTACCTGAACAAAACCTTTCTTACTGTCAGAAGACAATGATCTGCACAGACTTCAGGAAAATGGGTCACTTTCAATGAGAGCAGGAGCGTTCTGAAGTCAAAACAGTACACTCACAGGAACTCACATATTTAAGAAGGGCACGGCTGAATGCTGCTTGTATTTGATTAGACATGTCATGTGACGCTCGCTTTCATAACAAAGCAGAATCTATTATGGGAATAGATCGAGAATGCACAAAGAATCCTGTATGAGACCTGATTTCTTCCTTGTGATTTCTCCCTTCCCTGTCACAAACTCTGACAGAGCATCAACAACATTGACTTTGCTTGCATTTTTTTGACACTGTGAACTCAAATGTGTGTCTGAAAATCTTGGTGTTGTCCTCTCTGATTCCAGGGGAAGAAAAAACACCATCTTCTTCACAGCCAGCCACAATGGATCCTGCAGTAAGCAACACCATCTTAACCTGTAATGAAACAAGACTAGGTGAAAACCAAGTATATGGCTGGACTGCATCTTGGTAGTCAGTGGAAGAGCTGATTTTCTACACTGAATTAGCAGATTACATTACATTCTTATGCAGGGAAAAAAGGAGAAAATCTTTAAAAAATTAATAAATTAAAGGTTATGAATGAAGTTGCAAGAGCTTACTTTCCACTCATATCTTAAATTTTATACACACACACACACACACACACACACATATATATATATAAATTTGAAATCTGAAATTTGGTCGCCTCACTCAGTCAGTGACAAAAGCGTTCGTAGGGCTTGACTGCTCTTGCGGTCCAGCCAAAAATACACTAAGCAGTTTGTTCTGTGCATGTAGATTACAAACAAAACTGAAAATGTATGAACACAGTTTAAAAGATTACATGCATTATTATTACATTATCATCTACATGTTTTTATTGTTGTATTGAAGGATACATATATTGATAATGAATCTTGTATGGGTAAATATACTAGATTTGGATTCTGGATTATTAAAGTTGGAGTAGGCTGTTCATTTTTTTGCCACTCACAGGTCAATTTAGAGAGTGCATGTTCCTACTCACTGCTCTATAAAGGTAGATGCACATTGATGCCCCCTCAGCTAGTGCAAGCCTGATATAACGGGGAACAACCTAGGTGGAAAAACTGCTCCTCCAGCTGTAGCAACAACTGCACAGTAAAGGAAGACTGACGTAGCAAGATGATCATCAAAAAGAGAGAGCGACAATAAACAAAATAAAACATAAGCCAGGTGAAGGGAAGGGGGTATTTTGATTGCTTCCTTCAGAGTCTCATGCTACAGCAAGCTTGATTTTCTGACTTGCACATCTCAGCTTTAAATGGTACAAACTACAAATGCTATCAGGATAAAATGATCATGACCGGCTGCAATAAAATGTTTTTTATCTATAGCCTTATGAAAATTTAGTCTCACATTCCTCCTAAGTATTGTATGCAACTGTCAGCTACACTTGTAAAGTCACAGAATTTTGTTTAAGTTTGATTTCTTAATCATCCTGTGTTTTTTGTTTTCAGGTGATCAGGGAATGCTGGAACTGAGGAGGACGACAGACTACGGCAAAACCATCAAGACTGTCGCCACTAAGGTCTACTCATTTGGCCTGGGCGGACGCTTCCTCTTTGCTTCTGTAATGACGGGCAAGGTCAGTTAACAGTTGCTCCAAATCTACGGCAGCTACAGAAACATGATCTTGCATCCAGAGGCGAAATATTGATTGTTTGGATCTTTTGTGTTTGTGAGGAAAAGCGTCAGTCTGCTCGAATTGAAACACAGTACGCTGTTGTGTTGAAATGTCTCCTGCTGTATCAGGCAAATACAGAAGTAAAGTATTTATAGAACAACCTCAATTATTTTACATATCACTCTCTCTCATCAGAATGTGGGGTCAGTTCTCTTTTTCCTATGAGATAATCACTCTCTTGTTTCCTCATTACTCTCTCTGTGTTTTTTGTCTTTGTCCCTGTTTGTCTGACTGTCTGTCTGTCTGTCCTATCTCTCTGCGCAGGGCACTCTGAGGATGATTTACGTTTCTGTGGACCAAGGTGAGACATGGAACATGGCCCAGCTGCCCCCTGTTGGTCACGAGCAGTTCTACTCCATCCTGGCAGCGAACGATGAGATGGTCTTCATGCATGTTGACGAGCTCGGAGGTGAGTCCACAGAGAAACCTCACCTGTGTCCTTTCATATTTATAGCAGAGAACTAATAATGAGACTGTTATGAAAACATGTTAATAATGTACTTCTTGCCATGTAGTAAACTTCAGTAACTCCATAAGAATCTTGTTATCTGGGCAACTATATGTAACCACCGTTGTGATTCTGCATCTAAATTTTCTCTGCAGGATGTGTGAAGCAATTGTGTGTTTTTTCCTACAGATACAGGATTTGGTACCATCTACGTATCAGATGACCGCGGCACTGTGTACTCCAAGTCACTCGAGCGCCACCTGTACACCACCACGGGGGGCGATACAGATTTTACCAACGTCACCTCTCTACGCGGAGTTTACATCACCAGCGTGCTGGCGGAAGGTAGTTTGATTCACGTGCCTGCGGTTAGATAAAGGAATAGCAACACATGCCTGTGCTCAAATTCCCCTCAGAAAACACACATGTATGACTTCTCCATTACATACCGGAGGGAGGGCACTAGATAAATATTTAATTAACTGTTCAGTGTTAGATGTGCTGTCTGTGTGAAGCGGCTGTCTGACGCCTCAGTAGAAATGCCTCACATCACCATCATGTCTGCTGCTCACTATATATTCTGTCATAAAATCCTCCCTGATACCACCACTCCATCCTCCACTGTGTTTGCATTACTGCCAGAGCACTGTGGGTCTAAAAGTTGCATCGCCTACTTGTTATTTTGATCTACCCGAATTTAAGTTTAATTTGCAGTCATTTGTTTTGAATTTGGAGTATCAGCGAAATGCTTGAGGCTGCCTGTAATTGTGTCGTCCTTGTCTTGTTGTTCCAGATAACTCCGTGCAGTCTGTGGTGTCCTTCGATCAGGGAGGCGAATGGGTTCCACTGCGCCAACCTGTGGACACCAAGTGTGACGCTACAGCCAAAGACCCAGACAAGGTAAAGAGAGGAAACTGTTGCAGAGAAAATAGAAAGAGACAGTTTAACAATCTTGATTAAAACTGTGTATTTTTATGCCTCCGTACGGGTGACAGATGTGGCTGGAGGCATTATGTTTTTGGGTTTTCCACATGTCCAGTTCTCTGGACTGTGATATATGAGCAGTTTTCACTACATGTATCGTATGAGTCGGACGGACATCGACTTCTACTTGACACAACTTGAAACATACAACTGTGAGGTGGTAATTCTTGTGTTGGTTATAGGGCCAGTTTTATTCTGTTTTAAGGCCAAACACACAATACACATATTGCAGTGCTATTTGGTATTTGTCATGTTGCTTTTTGATTGTACTGTAAACAGTGAGATAGCACATGCTGCTTGTGTTTGTGTCTACAGTGCAGTCTCCACATCCATGCAGCCTACAGCACTACTATGAGGCTAAACGTCCCCATGCTGCCTCTGACTGAGCCGAACGCTGTGGGTCTCATCTTAGCTCACGGTAACGTCCAGATCGGAGCTGAAGGTTTCTTTTAGATAATACGTAGGCTTTTTTCTTTTTTTTTTTTTTCCAATCTGACCATTTCTGTGTATCCCCTCAGGGAGCGTCGGTGATGCCATTTCTGTGCTGAGACCTGATGTGTACGTGTCTGATGATGGGGGGTACACCTGGATAAAAGCCCTCAAAGGACCCCATCACTACGCTATTCTGGACTCTGGAGGGCTGCTGGTTGCTGTGGAGCACAGCCCCACTAACCCTATCAACCAGATCAAGTGAGTTACAGTTAGAGGAAACAGAGGAGTTTTGGTTGGACTATTTTCTGATGTTTGGAAAAGTCCGTATTTATTTTCTTGATGTTTTCTATATTTACTCAATTAATTTTAAACTTGTTGTAATATGCCGTTCGGATTCAGCGATCATAAATTTTATAATTTACACCTGTCGTTTTTACCACTGTGACGTCTTGTGTAATTGTCCACAATGACAATGAAGACATAATGAGACATTGTCTTGAAGAGTACTGTTGATGAAGGGAGCACTGAAAGGCCTATATGACTGATGCAACAAGTTCTCTTTGGTGGAGCAGATGAAAGCATAAAAACCATAAAATTGAGGAAGTCTTGTTTGACGTAAGATGTTGTGGACAACCCATAAAAGGCCAAGACCTGTCTTCATGTGACATGAAATGAGTATTAGTCAATCAAACAGACCAAAGCGTACCAACTCTAAGTCTTAATCAAGTTTCTGGGTCTGGTGTAAATATAAAAATAAGTTGTATGAGGTCAAAATCTGACCTTTGCACTATATGGTACTAAATACCCAACTCAATTTATGAAAACAAGCCCAAAGCCCTTTGTCATTGTTTCAATAAATACAAAATGTAAATTAAAGTTGTATTAAAACATACTGACTATCTTTTCGTAACAGCAATGCTGATATTGCATGCTGTCTCTCTCTCTTAATTCTGATATTCTGTGCATTCTTGTATGTCATAACAGATTTTCCACTGATGAAGGACAGTGCTGGAGTGTGTACACCTTTGCCAAAGAACCCATTTATTTTACCGGTCTTGCATCAGAGCCGGGAGCTCGTTCCATGAATGTCAGCATCTGGGGCTACAAAGACTCCCTGTTAACCCAGTACTGGGTCTCTATCACCATCGACTTCAGGGATCTTCTCACCAGAGACTGTGAGTGTCATGATATATATGTTTGATACAACAATTTAGGTTAACTTGTCAATATTTTTGCTATATGTTTGTATTAATATATAAACAGAGTCCTAAAAACTTGACGTTTGCAGGTGGAGACACAGACTATGTGCAGTGGTTGGCCCACTCTGATGACATCAGTGACCCCAATGACGGGTGCATGTTGGGCTACAAAGAGAAGTTCCTGCGCCTCAGGAAAGACTCTGTTTGCTGGAACGGACGAGATTATCAGGTTAACACCCAGCCGACCCCGTGTCCTTGCACCCTGGATGACTTCCTGTGGTAAGACATTCACTGCATCCCAAATACATTCTACGAGGTGCGATCAAAAACCTACGAGGTGGTTGCTGTTCCTGTTGTGCATAAACAAAGCGCCGCAGTTGAAGTTTTACGTCCGCAGTGAACTTGCAAATTCACCTCGTGCTGATAATGATCAAGCCATGAACACTGAATACTTAACCGCAAAGGTTAGAGCTTGCACCTGCTACTTGCACAATTATCTGTAGCGCTCCATTTGTGCATAACAGGAACAGTCTAGAAGAGTCAAACAATCAGTTAAGCACAAAGAAAAGAGTACATTTTGGTTGTTTCCTCCACCTTTGCTAACTATGCATCTTTGCAGTGACTTTGGATACTATCGTCAGGAGAACAGCTCGGAGTGTG
>JAPQLA010000002.1:8886779-8897300 GCA_029822935.1 Naso vlamingii | reverse complement strand
TCACACACAAATACACTTATTGTGAATTCACCAGATTAGAGAATCTGATATTGTGGGGTCATGCACTGATAATACAGCGAGACTGTCAAAGGTCAAATGAGAGTGCACACTGTAGCTCTAACTGAGGATACCACAAAATCTGCAACGTTTAACTACTTTGACTGATCACTAATTGATTATCTAAAGACAGTTTTCTATCTGTTCAGAGTTACTTTCTCTCTATTTACCACCCTGTTAAATAATGTGAAAAAGAAACTATGATGGTATTTTGTACTGGAAAGGATTTCCATGCCTAGTTGAGACATGTCTTCCACTTTTGAATTGCCAGTGAAAGTAGTAGGCACTAATTATTTGATGAGTCAGTAACTACCTAATAACCTCATTGCAAGCCGAAAGCACTACACACTTGGGCTGAGTGGTGCACCGGTGGGAGGTGCATTTGAACACTATTCAGACATTGTGTTTTAGACTTTTTTCTGAGAGTAGATGTCTCAGGACCACATCTTCTCTGCTGCAACATCAATCTGCTGCCAATCTGAAGATTTAATCATCAGCAGCAAACAAAAAACTGGATACATGTGAGCAGAGATAACACAATAACGCTCTACATCCAGCTTGAAAAACAGCACCATTACAAATGCTCGCTGACTAATTTTACTTTCACTAAATAATGTGCAAATGTCACCTGGCTGCTAGACAATCCCCGTACATCTCTACATACAGCAGAAGGGACAGTTAACTCCAGTTGTTCCTGCCGGAGACATTGGATTAACAGATCTTATTAATTCTATGTGTTTGTGGTTCATGCTTCATTTGTGACATTGGGTAACTATGTTGCTCTGCACCAGTCAAACATGAATTCCTGGTGAGCCTCCACAGATTTGTTGGCCTGCTGTTGACATGCGTCACGATTGGCACAGTTGTTTAACAGTGATCAGACCAGAGATGTGACTGTCTGAGGACACATTTATGAACCACCACACCCTCTGGCCTACATTCCACTTCAGGCAGCTCTTCTGCGCTGTGCACTGCCAAACAAACCTTAATAGTAGGTACGCTGAAGACGCCCACACAATCTATGTGCCCAATATCTTTCTGCAGTCTTTAATACTAAGGGCCCTACTTGGAACTCTATTCCTCACTATGTTAAATTTCATCTCTGTAACAAATTTCTGCATGTTCGGCTTACCTGCTGTGACTGGATAAAGAGAAATACATGAAATATGCTAGCAATTTATTGTAAATCATTTTTGGACATACCAATCCAACTCTGCCTGTGCCTACAATAAAATAAGCCCACTCAGTCCATTCCAGAAACCTCTTAAGAATTTAAGCTTACATGTCAGTTATTATAGAAAAAAATCTACAAAACTATTGAACCTGTAAAACAAAACATTATTGAAAACATTATGGTAGAAACGTAAACAAAACGATCTCCTTACTAGAACAGGCAGCAGCAGAGCCATGTATCCACCACAGAAGATGGCAAAGAAGACAGAGTAAACCATCAGCAGGATGTAGGAGGTTGCCAGAGGGGAGAGCAGGTTGACGAGGCCGCAGAGGATCAGGTACGCCTTGTGGTAGTGGTATTTATGGAACAGGTTCCTGTCTGTCACCCAGCCCGAGGCCAGCTGGGCAATGGTCTCTGTTATACCTGCAACAGAGGTGGACAGGTGAGGCTTAGAATAGAACTGACTTTGGCAAAAATAAAGCGAGTAGAAACGAGATAACAGTAAAAACTTTCAGCTTTTATTTTACACGTGTGAATGATTTGATGAGGTCCATTAAAATATGCAGTCAGTAGACAAATAGTTTTTTAAACACAGGATATTTGTGATACAGCAGTTTTTTTTCTATTCTTTAATTGTCGGATTATAATCCCAAAATTTCTGAAAACGTCAGTGCAGAAACCGAGCAGATTATCCTCTTTAAATCAAGCAAAGTAAGAAGTTACTGACTTGAGGATTAAAAGAGGTGAGACAGACTGCTAAATGCACACAATAAAATATTCAGACAGTAACAGGAAGCTGCTCTTTGGAAACAGAGTTTTTGATGGAATGCAAAAGACAATAAGAGCATGGCTGCTCTCGTCACCTTCAGATAAAAAGGTCTGGTTTGAGATTAGCAGTCAGTTCATGTTAAGAAAAAACACTACTCTAAATGGAGTCTAGCCAAGCAAGTAGTTTTAGATTTATTTGCTCAGGTTTTGCTCAAATGTCCTTCTTTGACATTTCTGCCTCCTTGTGATAATCACAACACTGAAAAATTGCATTTATTCAACAGCAATGCAGAGTTTTTTCATTTTAGCTACTGACCTTCAGCTGCCTCAGAAATAGTACCTATGAAACTGTAGACACCCTGCTGATTTTTTTAAAGACATTTTTCAATGCTGAGACCACAACCAAAAAAATTTAATCAGCCTCGGTTGTTGTTCAGTGCTTATTTGCAAATGTTAGCATGGTAACACAATCAACTGACATACAAAAACATAATAGCATGCACATTATGCAGATGTTAGCATTTAGCTCAAAGCACCGTTGTAGCTACTTAAACTTAGTCTTGTTGCAATTTGTGTGAACCAGCTCTTTTAGTTCCACATAAGCTTTCATCCATCATGTAATGTGTCATTGCTCCTATTTATCTCCCATCACTTGTTACATCACCTGTCCCCTTAAGTCACTACTACTACTACTACATGCAGACATGTTACCTGAACTGTGACGTTCCTGTAATAAAACAGGAAATACATTTGTTGAGATAAATGCTGATACAGCACACTATGGTGGTCAGAGGCCAACAGTCCTGACTGTGTTTTGAACTGATGCTTAGTTACAGCACTGCACAGTGTAGTTTAAGTGCAGCATCCACCCAAAGCTCAGTGCACTGACCTGTGAGCATCCTGTAATGCGGAAAAATTTTTCTTAATCAAAACAAAGTCTGAAGGAAGTTTTAGTGTGCACTAACAATAGGTGTGTGTGTGTGTGTGTGGCTGGGTGGGGCAAAGAAAACAGTGAGGCAGGAATGAAGCTCTGCAGCAAAACTACACAGGTCTGCATTTGTATTAAGGTGGTGTTAAGGCGAGACTTTTTCAGCTCCCTGTTGGACCTCCTCTCTGAAATGAGAATGGCAGCACAGCAACACATCCATTTGCCGACATCTGTATTACACTGGTAAAACCCAAACTACTCATTATGCACTCCATCCCATCTGATTGATTGTTTTCTCCAGGCGGGTATGATGACTGGGCAGTTATGTGCTGCTCTCTGCTGAGGTCAACTGGAACGCGATAGGCAGCGTGGAAACTGCAGTGGCGTATCGACTGTTGCAGGAATAGCTACAAGCAGGCAGCGCTGAGCCATTGATCAATGAAACAAACTGGTTCTATGCAGATCAGTGCTACCCACCCTTTGCTCAGCCTCTGCACCACAGCCACACAAGCTGCAGTCACTCAGACACTCAGCTTGAACTCAAAACAGATCAAAAATTCTGCTGAGTCCAGATATTTTTACTTTCAGCATGTATGACCAAGTAAAGTGTGCAGATGTTCTCTTGTAAAAAGTTACATTAATCAACATAAATTGACATGTGGATGTAGTTCATCCTGATAAACTAATCCTCACACTGAAAGGCTTCAGATGAATAAACAATGAAATTCCTTGTCAGTGAGCACCTCTGCTGTCCTTACATAACAGAATCTTGAGCGTTTCTCTCCTCCGAGGTTAGCAAGGTGACATGAGGCAGCTGTGCTGTGTTTATGTGTCCTTCTCTGGCGACCTAAGACAGTGTCCTGGGGTGTCCCCTGCTAGCATACAGACGAGATGTGAGTTTGTTTGTGTGCTTTAGCCTCAGCAGGTTGGTCCAGAACTGCAGCTGTTCCTGTTCAAACTCAGCACAATGCAGTTTAAATTTGGCCTCTCCAAGTAGCACCTTAAGCCAACAAGGACATTATTAGTTCTGTCCATTCAGTGCTGGCAGGTATAAAAGGTGTGTGTGGATGCCTCTAGGGATTAGTAGACCATGGGGGTTTGCAGAACATGGAGAGATGCCATTCCTTTTGCTTTAAAGACAGACATTTTGTCACTACATTAAAGCAAAGGGCTATAAAAGGCATGTTGGTTTTCCCAGCTTCTCTGAGGTGGCAGTTGGCTTGTCTTGCCTCGTCTTTTGTACATATTGCCGCCTCAGCGCTCCTTCGCAAAGTATCAGCCACTTTAGAACTGGACTCCAACAAAATTGGGAGCCCCTCCTGTCACCTCGCCAGCGAATTTACTCAGTTGCTTAGCGACTTCAGTTAGCTCCAGTGTTGGTGGCTGAGGGTTGACAAACAGACTGACCCGGACGATAGTGGCCTCCCTGCCTCAGCCGAGTCAATGGGCCTCTATGACAAGCACTGGGTCGGGGGAAGAGGGACAGCGGGACTCTGGCATGGTAGTTTTGTGGTGTGGGTGGCACCCCGTCTCTCTTGCTCTGTCTCTCTTTCTCTCTCATGGTGATGCACGTGAACAGAGAATGTGACAGAACAAACGTGTCTGAGTGAAAAGAATCTGTCAGTCTTGCTGCTCGTTGGCACTTATCACCGACTGGCACCAACCTCATATGTAAACTCACAGACCACCAGGGAAAACTCAGACGTATATATCCTCCGGTATTGGTTACACCCCCATAGAAACACTGCACATATAAAGCTAATTTGTCAGTTAATTTTAGCATATCGAGTGTAACTTAATAAAGCAGTGTTATTCAACCTGAATCTTAGTTTTGCTCAGTCCATGAATGTTATCATCTCAGCTGGGGGTCTTATGCAGGTTTTATAGATCTCTCTCTTTTATTTTTCCCAATTTCTTTCAGCAGTGTTTCATACCAGTGCATCTACATTACTTTAGGTGTTCTAAAACCATTCCTACTTATGCATAATTCAAACAATTATGCCATAAAAGGAAGTGATAACAGATGTGTTTCAGATGATTTACCTGTCATTACTCTTATCTACACCTTTCATAAAAGGTGATTAAATATCTGTCTGCTGAGGACAGATCACAAAAGGGATGGATTATAAAACAGAAGCATATAATACATTAATGCACAACCTCATTTGGAGCATTTCAATTATTCACAAAGCCTGAGCAAGCACTCTTAAAGAATTACATGCACATGTGGTCGGTGGTCAAAATGCTAATTCTGTTTTCTGCTCATATGGAGTGGCCTCATCAATGGCATACTGCTGAACCCACCCGCCCTGGCCAGTGGACCAAAGTTCAGCTTTTATGTAAGCACATTCATTACATAAGACTGCAGAGTCTGAGCAGCTCACAAATAATTAATGCCTAGATGTTGACTGAGGACTTTTTTGCACGGCTTCTTAAACTCAGTCTTAGGGGAACCTGGACTCCCTCCTCTCAGTCACTGCTGGAGGCAACATTCAAAGACAAACGGCAGAAATCCACTGTGCATTCAAGACACTCTCAGATCTAAAAAGAACATCAGGTTTATTACATGTCGACGAGATATTATGCTTACTCATTTTTAGTATGTGACAGTTGTTGGAGATAACAACTTGGGAGTTCAGCTGCACGGTTACTGTTGATAACCTCTTTTAGAGTGGCACACTTGGTGTCTCTGTCACTGGCACCTTGTGAGCCTGGGTGTTTATGTGTGCTTGTGTGCGCCAAAAATGTGCTCCTTGAGACACTTTTTACAGCGGACACTCCAAATAACACAGTTATGAGTACTTTGCCCGCTGTTTATATATCAGTGAATATATTTTATTTTTGTTTATAACCGCTAAAATGCAGTTATGAAACTTCACAAGTGTGTAATTAAAATCAAAATGAAGGACAAATTTGAAGATGGATGCGGTCCAACCGATGAATATTGCAACTTATGTAATAATGTAGTTATGACCACAGAGTCAGGAGTGTCTCAACATACTGAAAGAAGTCCTAGACTGGTGGGATCCTGTAAAAAAAAAAACAGCATCTAGTTGTATGGCGGCCTTATTTAAAAAAAATTAAATGTGGATCTTCATGATGGCTAGAGGCTAAAAAATACAGATTTAGACAGCTTTTTTTCCAAATAATACCTAGTGTTCTTTTCTTTAAGATTCTTAACTTGAGAGTAACCTAAGGGGACAAAGAAAGGCTAGCATTTTCCCCCTGTTTCTGGTCTTTATACTAAGCTAAGCTAACTAGCTGCTGGCTGAAGCTACAATTTTATTGTAAAGATTCAAAATACTGTCAATATCAATCTTGTCTTCTAACTTTCATTTAAAAAGAATATATAGATTATTTCCAAAAACATCAAATCATTTCTTTAAATTGGATCCTAAAAACAAATTGGAAAAATAGGAAATCTTAGCCAATGTGTGCTTTACCTGCAACAGAAATAATAAAAGATGCATCCATGGCATCGATGCCCAGGGTTCTGGCGCGGGCAGACAGGTGGAAATAGGGGATGAAGTAGGCCAGCTGGCTAAAGACCAAGGACCAAGTGTAGATGCAGAAGAATGGGTCCTTTAGCAGGGAGAAATCCAGTACTTTGGCTTGTCTGACAGTCACCTCAGTTGGCGTGCTGGCATGTGAAGGAAATCCAACAATGGTGGACCCATTCATGCTGCCATTGAGCTCAGTGGAGCTGTCTGGAGTTGTGGGTTTACACTGACCCAAGTCATGGCCATTCACACCATTGAGGACCAGTCTGGTCAGTTCAGGGTTTACTGACTGGTCCTGGAGTCCCTGAGTACATTGTCCCCCCTGGTTCTCAGTGTCTCTGTGAGGGGCAGGAGGAGGGGATGATTTGGAGATGCCATTGGATAGGTGAGAGGAGCCGTTCAAGCAGCTCTTGGTGTATTCCTTCTCTGATGAGCTCTTAAGGGAAATGGCAGGGCTCTTTTGGATGGGAGAAGAGGTAGGGATTTGAGGCTTAACATTGATGGGTCGCAGAAGCATCCCAGTGGCAACCAGATTTAGCATGAGGCCACCAAGAATAAGCATTGCTCCTGTGGGGTACAAAGAGAGCTCAGGACCAGAAATGTCACCTTATTTGTGCCGTACTTCTTCCATATTCTAGACTTCAAGGTACAATCAAAAAGATCCATGGCTGTTTCTAGTGTACAAATGGTGCAAGCAGTAACTTTCGGAAGTAAGTACTTAAGGTTACATCATTTGATCATCTTTTCTCAGTTACACGTGTGTTTTTGACCACTGGTATGTGTGTATTCATTATTTAACCATGGACCTGAAACATGCGTCTACGGCTATTTCCCAGGGAGCAAACCTAATTTTGGGACTGGAAAGAAGTCGCAGGGAGTCAGATTTGGTGATTGTGTTGTTTCAGTTGAGACTTGTGTGTTTCCAGTGTTGTCTGTTGCCACTGCACCACAGTTCAGGTTGTTTGTGCCCAATGGTCTCACTCAAGTGTCTCAGTACGTAACAGCAGTACCCTGCTTTAATAATTCGACACTGGGGTCAAATTCACGGGGCACAACCCCTCAACTGTAAAAAACACAACAGAACAAAAGCATGTTTTCGGTTGCGCTCCTGACCGAACATGCCTTCTTCAGCTTTGTGAGGTCTGTGGGCTTTTCTGAGTGAAGACTGCTGTTTGGTCTATGTGTTGTGGCTGTGAACACGACTGTCATCACCAGTGATGATCCTCGACATGAAGTTCAGGCCATTCTCGGCCTCTTTCCAGAGAATCTCCCAGACTCTGACATGGTGTGGCTTCGGCTCAGGTGTCAGGAAATTATAGATACGTATGTACCAGTGGTCACAAAAACATGTGTAACTCAGGTGCTAATGGTGATCAAGCAATGCAAACCTGGAGTACTTACTCTCAAAAGTTACTGCTTGCACCTGCTGCATACACATTACTGTAAATTACTCTGCTTGTGCGCAACAGGAACGGTCTTGAAAATTATTGAGTGCACCTCATATATATTATTCATCAAACAAAGCTAAGCATTAGGGTCTGACACTGCCTGCCTACCTTGCCAAGCATATTGGTCCAGGAGCAACTGAGTGAACGGAGCGAGGGCAAAGGTCAAACCCATCCCAGAACGTCCGATTGCATATGCCGTCGCTAGCCTCTTTCTGAAGTACAGCGCCGTTACCACTGAGAAGGATTGGTATAGTAGTGCAAAACCCAATCCTACGAGGAGCGAAGACAGAAATCATTATCAACCACCCTGACTTTCACAGGAATGCGGAAAGACGAGAAAAACAAATCAGTGATGACCAAAGACCTTAAACAGTTGCAGAGATGACCTTGGATTTTCTCCGTGGTTTCAGAGAAACAGAGTCTCATTAAGGTATTTTGGCTTCTCTTAGCAGATTTCTACTCACCAACTACCACTCCCATGCTGATGTAGAGGAACACCACACTGGTGGCAAAAATACTCATGAGGAAGCCTCCACTAACCAGCACTGCCCCGGTGATGGAGGTCACCCTGGTTCCCACCTTGGCGCAGGCCACAGAGGCAATAGGTGCTGCAGACAAAAATATGAAAATTTTGCATTTTCTACTGCTCAACATTTAAATGTAAACACGCAGCAGAAACATGGCTCCAAACAGTGAAAAGTTTGTTCTTTCTTGTCACATATTTCCCTCACAAATGAGGGAGGTCATAATTATGAAAAACAAAAAAAATCTTTGATATACTTATCTTAAATCCAACCTCCGGATGCAACACAAAGCTGTGGAGGTGATACAGACAGAGTTGTTCTTTATAGATACGAACCTGCAGACAGACGCAGACTCGACATGATGGACCCAATCCAGCTGATGCTCTCTGCTGAGCCTCCAAACTCATCTTGAAATGCCACGAAGAAGATCCCAAAGCTCTTCAGTGTTCCCATCACTAGGACATTTACCTGCAAAAAAAACCATATGCAAATAATGGGAATGCGAAAAACATTAAATACTTTACTGAAAAGTGCAGTGGTAAGTATTTTTGCTGTTTAAAGTTTTAACCTTTGGCTGCTACCATTCTAATAGGAACTTGTTGAAAAAGACCAAACACCGCATCATTGCTAACAATATATCTGCATTTGACCACAGAGGTTGAGAAAACGGGTACGTAGATGAACTATTGCTCTGTTCAACACTGTTGGAGCTAAACATTTGTGTACCTAAGGGGTAAAGAACTGAGGTGGACATACCAGGAAGCAGTGCAGCACCACCATCCAACCCCAGCCTCCATCTGGAGGATCCTCGTACTGGATCTCTTTTTCCTTCTCCTTCTTGGTGCTCATCGCATCCTTTCTGAACAGATTCATGGCTGATTCGGTTTCACTGGGAGAAGAAAAAAGAGAAACATCACTGACTTTAAATTTCCACAGGCTGACTTATCCTCACTTGACAAACATTTTCTAAAATGCATGTTATGTTTTAATATAGGTGATGTGGGTAAAAACACAGTTATGGTTATTATAGGCAAAACATTTTGACATAATACTCAGAATTCAAAAAAAAAAAAAAAAAAATCCTGCAGGCTTTAACACAGTCACAGTGTGTGTTTCAGTGGTAACACTTCAGTAAAAGGAAAAGACATTCAATTCAACTGTGGACCAAAAGGTTGCAGCCTGAACCATTCAGGCAAGACAACCAATTGAAGTCACTGATTTGTTATCATAATGTCTTGGCATAGAATGATCCTGTAAGGATAACTGACAGTAGACATTAATGATGTATTAACCTGCTGAGTCCCTGAGCTGTGAAACTGGTCAGTTACAGTACAGCTGAACATGGTTACTTTTCCACCTCTTTTGCTCTTATATTAGCCTCTGAACTAGACTGAGTTTCTCAACAGTGTTTACATGAAGTGTGTCAAGTGCAAATATTCAATCGTGTACTTCGAAGAGCCCTGTAAGCACGCAACAGCGGGTCCTCAGCATGATGGCTGCTTTGATGATGATGTTTTAACTTTGTGATATTTTGATTGGTGAACCAAAAAACCAAGAATCTTGTTCCAGGATGTAGTTATGCGGGTAACACAACCTGTACACGCTCTAAATCTGGTTAATGGATTCCTGTGTAAAAATATGACTCTTGTAAACATGTAGGTACTGACTTTTGACTAACTTAAAACCACACGCTCATCAAAACAACACTGACCCGCTCGGACTCAAAAAGGCTGATGTTTCAGTCAGAAGTGGGATGGAATATTTTAGATGCAAAAACTTGATGCTACAAATATGAGTTTTTCTTTTATTTCACGCTGTTTACATCAGAACTTATACATCCTCAAGTCTTCGTCATGCAAATGTAATCTTGTCACAAAACTGCATTCTAAATACAGTTGAGTGGTTTTGTAGCAAAGAGATCAGGTTCACCAGAAGACATGTAACTTTGTGTCTGTGGTTTCTTATTGGCTTTTACCATGATTACAGGGGCAAGGTGTAGAGTTTTTGATCACTTGCAGCTCAGTGTTTTAAAGAGTGGGTTCCTGATATATTTGCAACTCCTGCACAATCACAGGTATGCAAGTGTATGCATGTGCGCATACTTAATCAAGAAATGAAGTGA
>JAPQLA010000002.1:8735040-8748770 GCA_029822935.1 Naso vlamingii | reverse complement strand
GATAATTTAAGATCCTTTAAGACATGTTTTAGGGCATGTCACATATCTGAAATAATAATTTGTGTGTGATATGTTTTTAATCACAATAAATTCCAAAAAGTCTAAAAATGACCTCATCAGTCATTTTTAAAAAATCCAAATAGAATAGGAAAAGATTTCTCATTTCAGTTGCTTAAAGACCCTCAGAGGAACTTTCAATCTGAGTTGATCGTAGCACCGCGTGTGGACAAAAGCAGTATTGCATACAGTCGTACAATCGTGCCAACCCCGAGCATTTGTATTGGAAGAGAGTGAAAAGAAACATGTCACTTATTTGCATAATACCATTTTCGGCCATAAACACAAAATATTGAAATTATCTGAGGAAAAATATCCCCCTGCTTACAACCATGGACAGTAAAAAAGAGAACAGCGGATCGATCATGCTTGTAAGCAACAAATCGTCTCTTCCCGTCCGTGTGCTGTAAAGCATTCTGTAGCATTTCCACTGACTGAGGGGACTGGGCAAAGGCGCTGGAAAAGACAGGATAGTGATCTCCATCTTGCTGATGGTCTCATTTGTCAATGTATGTGTAAGTAATGTGTGAGGCATCAGTATTAAATTTAGACTGCTTCATAAGCAGCTTAACATTCCTCGTAGGGACATTAACAACCCATGTACTTGTCTCAGTGAATGCACTCTGAAAGTTTCAAGTTTCCACATCACATTTCTATAAGTTGCATACTGAACTACGATCGACTTTCGAACTATGCATGCCTTCCCAAATCCTACCGGTACAACAAGCCTTAAACTGAGATTAAGGTGAGCACGGAGAAACCTTCCACCTTCAGCAGATAAACGTGAAAACAGCCTTCAAACTCATCATTCTGCACAGTGAAGCTCAAACATCCGAGTAAAGTAACATTTTTGAGCGGAGGGGGACTTGAATTACATGTTGTCAGCATTTCCGTGTTATTGCCCAAGAAGATTGTCACCAGGGTAATATTTCAGTACACTGTGTGTTTTTTTTAACATAACTGTGAGACAATTATTGGACTCACCCTCCTTTGATGTAATCCAGGAAGGTGTGTTCTGACTCCACATTGAACGACAACAAGGACACCTGAGGGGGAAAAAAGGACAGGTTATCTCATTCTTGGCAATTAAGGAAAGCAAAATGCAGCAATCTACACATTAACGCTGACCCCTGAGCCAACCACCCACAAAATGAGTTATCCACGCAGAGTGATTGTGACGTCTGGGCAGCACATTAGTATTACAGTCACTGAGAGGATGTCAATGTGGCTGTGAAGCGATTGATGATCACTGTGAATGATGACTAGCCACAGATTTCAATGACAGAGTCAAGCTTAAGTACTCACAACAACATAGCTGTGGCTCATTCATAAACATTCATCACTACTCTTAACTGACAGAACAGTCCCTCCATGCATCACCAAGGACTTGGTTTTTCACCCTGTTTCAGGTCATGGAAATATTTTCCCTTCCTCTTCAATTCACTGTCAGGATCATAAGCTCTGAGACTGGGAGTGGAATAAAAACATTTACCAGAGCTGAAGTGCCTCATGCAATCCACTTAGAGGAAACTTCCTGATGAATACAAAAGCAAAGGAGGGCAGGGGTGTGAATGCACCAGGAGGGTTTGCTCTTATCTCACAACTCAGACTCACCGTCCCAGAGTTGATGTATCTCTTTTTCTTTATTTTCTTCTTGGCATTCACCACCTGGTATGAAGGTAGAATGGAAAAGAAGGATAATGATAATGTAAACTTGCAACACAATTCTTTTTATCCCCCCTTGGGCAAGTAATAAAAACATCTTTGTCCTCCTACTCCATGTCCGTGAGGGTAATGGAGCATAGGGACTGAATCCAATAACTGCAGTAGGTGAAAATGAGATAGCATTGATCAAACCTTGCAGCAAGATACAGATTATTCCAGAGGATTTTTATGAGCATCTACACAGTACTATACATTTCATACAGACATTACCAAGCTTGGGGACGCTGGCGCACATGTATCTGTCCTAACTACAATATATTGTTACATAGTGTGCACAATTTGGCCAGATACAAAAATATATAACTGATGATGAGCGATAACAGCTTTCCCTGCTTTAAATAAATGTTAGAGCTTGCAGCCAAAATCATGTGTGCAACACAGAGCCATCAAGGTCAAATCTGTCTAACGCTCATTCTACGAGACTGCACAAATATATAAAGCACAAGCCTGGAGGAAACTGTGCTGTCTAACAACGTAAAAGGGTATCCCACTCCTCTCTGTGGACTCCATTCTACCTCTGTGCCTTCTGATGCTGCTCCTAAAAACTCCTCCAAAGCAGATGACGCCTCACAGCACCACAGCCTTCGCTCACACTGAACTGCCAGGTTCAAATTACGTCACACAGACATCACCCTCGATTACACCAGGCTCTGTTAGCATTAATCTGCTGTCATCTCAACTCACAGAGTGAATGTTTGCAAGCCTTGTACATGTCAGGATGAGCACATGGAAAAGTGCAATTAGTGGAACACTGCGGGCCAGTGACCTATTCAAACTTGCTATTTGTCAACAGCGCAAAGGTGGCTTCATAGTTTCTGAATGCGTCTTGAAAGTGATTCAAGGGCATTGACCTGGCAAAGAGTGCACGGAGATGCTGCCATGTTTCAATTTCCTATTAAAATACAGAAAGGTTTGGTGAAGGGTAATGGATGCACCTTCTTCTGCCATGTCAGCAGTGTGAAAGGGCAACTCTGCATGCCACTCAATAATTCTGTCTCTCCTTACCTATCCTCATCTACCCTCCATCCTCTCTCTCTCTCCTCACTGGCCCTGCTCCTTGCTTAAGCCACCTCCATGACTAATTCAGAGGCTAATGTAACATGGCATATGTTTTAATGAGCTGGGTCCGATAGGAGCCTCCCAGCGCCTAACAGTAATACCCTTTCTGATCCTCCAAGGACCATCCCAAAAAAAATAAAATAAAATCACTGATCAGCGTGGTAGTTCTGGTGCATTCCCATTTGTATTCTCACCACAGAAACACCTTTCCTCACCTGGTCTGCTGCATCACTTAACCTCTCTGATGCTTTATGCCATGTAGGGTGAGGAGAGACAGAGAAGGCGAGCTGTTAATCTCAAATAGCCACAAATCTGGCTCAAACAAGTACAGCCCCGCAAAGTCATTAAACTTTGGAGAACAAGACCTTGCTGAGACAAACAGTGCACTGATTCGCTCTTAAATCTAATAGGTTTTCTCACACTGGTATCCAGAAACAGAGCTTAGGTTTGTTTTTGTGCCCTAGAAGGATAACCTGTGCCAACGGTGCATCCACACTTCATTCATTAATAGCTTGCTCCCAGGTCTTTCATAACACAGAAAAAAAATGCTTCGCTCGACTTGACACAGAGCAATAGGTGTGGAAGCACAAAAATCTTATACTGCAGAAAGTAGAGCTTGAAAATTAGATCTAAAGAAGGACAGGTTTTTACGTGACCTGACATCCTCTTGAAAGACGTTTAAAGAGATCAACAGCAGGAAAAAGTAACACACAAAAATATTAAGAACAAGTATCCTCTCAACAGTCTCCTGCTATCTTAAAAAAGGTAGTTTAAACAGAGCTAACCACTCAAAATGGAACGTTGAACTATCAGCATATTAAAAAACATTGCTCAAAGGGAAAAAGAGACAGTCAAACAGTATCGACTGCCCAATTCTCCACTCACCTCGTAGATGTTTAACTGGCTCTGACCTCGGCAGAGCTCTTTGTAGCTGGTGGTGAATTCACCGATGAAATCGTGGCTGGAGAAAAGGGACAAAAACTGCATCACACACTGTTCATTTAGATACAGCTGTGAGAGGTGCAAGATAAAGTTGCGCCAGAGGCACTGGTGCACAGATGGAATCTAATATTCAATTGTTAACAGAAAAATGACCAGCAATTAACGAAAAAAAGACAGTGAACGTGATGAAAATGTACTCTAATAAGGGTGGTTTTGTGTGTGTGTGTGTGTGAGTGTGTGTGTGTGCATCCATTACCTCCCGTCTCTGTCCCAGTCATACACCTCCACCTTGATTGTCCTGTAAAACACATTAAAATAGAAGAAAAACTGTTTGTGTGAGCACATCAATGTAACACAAGAGCCACTGCCTGAATGTCCTTGCAGGGGAAACTTCAGAGAGCATTTCTCCCATGAAGAATTAAAAAACAAGTTCACTAATTGTTCGTCAATTAAATCAAAGAGAACTTACTCTGTTTTTCATGAAAAATATACAATCGTTCCTCTGAGGATCTAATAAGAGTGTAAAAGTTAGCTATGTCTTTGAGGCGAGACTGCACTGCACACAGACTGCTCAGTGTTTAAAATACTGTGTCATTAATGACAAATCATTTAACCAAGACTAAGATCAATACTGTACGAATCCACAAAGCTTATTTGGTTTCTGTTGTTCTTGCATCTAAAAAAGCAATTCAAATCTTTCTGGAGTGGGCTGGTAAACTGCCATCAAGGATTTTAATGAACTGTTCACGTGTGAATTTGTGTTTCTCACATAGGAGAGAGAGGGTTGAAAGAGTTGCTAAAAGTTTGGGGGAAGCATTTCCCTACATGGGCCAAAGATAGAAGCCTAACCTCTTGGGAGGGAACATATTTTGCAAGTTCCCCAAACAAGTTGGAAAGCAAGAAAGCAAATAAATAAGCCTGAGAGAATTCACTGAGAATGAGGAAAGTGCTTCCTCTTTTCCTCTTGATCTGATGGAAAAATCAGTCACCTGCATCCCCGCATCAGCCTCTGTCAATCATGTGTCAGTGGGTCCAAGAGGAGGCAAGGTGATGGAGCGCTGTCCTGTTAACCTGACCTGAACTCATTCTGTCTGCATCTAACGTATTTCCCCTCCCAACAAATGCACATGATCCCTGTAGTGCAGAGAGAGACAGGGTTGCACCGTGAGCCTGTGCTAAAACCAGCTGTTGTCTCACTTTAAATACTGAAACAACCAGAGTCAGAGTCAGAGAGTCAAACCAGAGTCAGATCCTGTAGTTACTCTTGACTAGGGCCCGACTGATATATCAGTTTGCAAAAATATTGGCTGATTTTGGCCTTTTACAAATTAATTGGTATCAGCGTTTATGCTGTCTGATATGCACCAAAACAGTTTTTAAAGCTGGAAAAAATGCTTGGACCAGTGACTTAAAATGATGTAATTATGTAGTATGTCCAGCAGAGGGCAGTCCCTCACTTAAAAACTAATGAGTGACGTGTTAGACATCGTGCCTCCATTACGTATCATTGTCACAAGTCTTTGATACCACATTTATAATATCAGATATCGAAATTCCCTTGCTCCCTCATATCAGTATCAGCATTGCCCCAAAAATCCCATGTCAGTCGGACCCTACTCTTGAACAAAAAAAACAAAACAAAAAACAAAAACACTAATGTGTTCTGACATTCGGTGTCAGCGTGGCAGATGATTCGATGTGTCAGTCAACATCAATTTTCTCTAATGATCAGGGTCATGAGCAGACATCAAGTCCAGGAGTGAAGATAGAGAATTAGTCCAGATCAATTTTATTTCAGTCCTGCACCAATTGCATGTCTGAGTGGAAATGGGAGAGATTTCACTTTCTGATCGCTATTAAAGCCAGATGATTACAAGAGATTTGACAGATTCACATGGGGCCGGGAGACGTGACTGAGGAGAGGAAGTAAACACGACTCAAGACTCTGTGTGAATCCTTGAGTGTTGACTATTTGTGTATGTGCAGCCTTTCATCTTTGTGGCAGTGGTCTTTCTACCAAATGATGTTATTTCTGTGCACATGAAATCTACTGCATGTCTGTCCAGCCTGGAAGATAGATCCGTGTTGCTCTTCCTGAGGTGTTTTTCCTTTTTCCCTAATCTGAAGATGTCTACAAGATAGGCGATGTTGTATGCTATACAGATTATAAAGCCCTTGGAAGCAAATTTGTGGGCCACATAAATTAAACTGACTTGACTTGGAAACATCTGTGAGGATACAAGGACTTGGGTCAATCTGTAAAAGCTGCACTATCGTAAAAGCACGACTTGTGCAATTGACTAATGTCAAAGAAAAAGTCAAAGAATTTTAGAAAATCACTGTGAATACTGTAGGCCTAAACCAAGCTAACTGCAGTTATTATAAATATGTTTCAAGATCGTTTTAATTTGCTTTACTGAGAAGGATTAAATTAAAAAAGATGAAAATTGCCTCTGCTGTGTAGATCTCAAAACAAACACAGCACAGCAACTGTAGATATTTCACACAATCCGCTGGGGAGAACCTAAATTGCCACAGATTTCTCTTGCCATCAAAAATCCTCAAAGGGAATCAGGCATATTTCATGCCTTCACTCCATCTGTCTGACCCAATTAGCTTCCCCAGGCAGGTGAGCAGAGACGGGATGGAAGTGAGGAGCCTCTGTTGACACCCGGCGTGGTGGAGAGGGCGAGGTTTGACATGTTCTTTGACGACTTCTACATTCTCCCATGGCTGTCTGTCTTCATGGTTGCACACACACGCACACACACACACACCCCGATAGCAGGGCTCCTCTGTTGATCCAGCCACCTGTCAACATCTATAGAATGATGAACACAGCCACTCTTCCTCCCTCCCTCACGTTCTTCCTCTCTCCTCTCACTTTTTTGATTCTCCTGCCAAAATCTCTTCCTGCTCCTCAGGTGTCCCGAGAGGCCCTTTGCTCTGAGGAGATTCAGATGAGACAGGAGACGCCACTGGAGCAGCCAATCAGAAACTGAAAATGCTCTGAAAATTCTCTCCCCAGTTGTGGGCAAATCAATGAACAGCTAGGCAAGCTAGCATGTAGTCAGAGCTAGACCTGTCATGATCCTCTTTTTCAACAGCACGCAAAATAACGGTAGAAAATCAATGAAGTCTAAATTTGATCTACACACAACTCATTTTGAAACCAACTCTGCATGGATTTGACTTCCATTGGGAAATATTTGAGTAGGAGTAACTTTGCAGAGCACTTTATTGTACATCTTCATTCATCCTACCTGTCATAGTCTCCGTTGCAGAGCGCTCTGACGGGAATGGAGAAGGGCTGCCACACGGGGTTCAGCGTGTTCTTCACCACTTCGGTCTTGTGGCAGATGGTGAATCTGGAGATGCAGGTCAAGAGGGATTTAAAGTTCTAAAAGAAACATCTCTGAGAAAAAAAATGAAAAAAAATTCCTACTATGCTTTGCTTCGTGTCTGCATGAATTTATTTCTACACCGCTGAGTTCTTAATCTAATTCTTTTGACCTTGGTTTCCTTCCTCTTTGATGTCCACGCCCTCCTCCTACGTGTTTGATCAACTAAAATCAAGAACCCACTGAGAAGCAGAGGCAAGACTCACGTGCCGTCCTCGTTGCTTCTGTAGAAGACCATGAAGGGGTCAGACTTTCCAAAGAAATCCTTTTTATCCAGTTTGTTGGCACAGAACTGCATGGTGGCGTAATCCTGCAGATAGCACAGAAAACAGAGAATCAGAGAAATGCAAAGGCAGAAAAAAGCAAAGGACATTGTAAATCCATGCTCCTGCCTCTGTTTGCCTCCTGTTGTTTGTTTATATGTGCTGTGTGCCAAGATATAAAAGCAGTGAAGCACCAAATAAAAGCAAAGTGCTGACTGAATCCTAATAGGAGCAGAGTGAAACCAGCCATCGGGCTCCAGTTTTCAAAACCTGCAAATGCATTCATTACCATTTCTTTATTATGCAAGTCCTGCATAACAGCAGTGGATGGGATAAGGGGTATCAAAATGAAAATATCTTGTTGTGCTGAATATAATCATAGTAACAGTATGAGGGACTTTACAGAGGCACAAAAATGGGTTCTACAGCCCTACATATGGAGGAGGGATGGCTGTGTACAAAAAGGATGTGGGGGGTGTGAGTGCAGCTAATGATACATTAGAAAGGCTGGTATTACCATAATTATACTCATTTAGGCAGCATTTCAATGTGTGCTGCCATTACAAGGACAATGAACATGCCCCATAATGCTCTTGGTTGCAGATATTCTCTGTAGGGTCAAGGCTTTAGTCTGTCTTGTGAAATAATGAGCTTGCACTGTAGGCAAAGACCGGACAGGGGATTGTCCACATCTTTCTTTAACTGACAGTCTTTATCTCAAAGCTTTGAGTCTTTTGTTGAAACTCTTTAGACATGCAACACATCGCGTATGAATGTGGAGTGTCTAATCATCATATCTTAAAGACCGAGATGTGACACCAGAAGACATTCAGAGTCCTATTAAAAAGAAGAGCTCTTCTCACCCTGCTGCTCTCCAGGGCTTTTAGGTTTTGAAGTGCAGCTATTAGATCTGAATCAGCATGGTGCTGGGCAAGGCCTCTATCGATTGCTTTTGACCCAAATCAGTGTGCTCTGCCTCTGACCAGCCACTCACTAACCCCCGCCGCATCTCTTTATCCCTTGGGCTCATACAGTACGAGACACTAAGCGGCTGCTATTTCTGAGGTGACTGCTGAGAGAAAGATGGTTTCATGACATAAATATGAAGTAAAATTACTTTCCTTAAAACTGAGCTAATGTGATTATCACTGTTGTTCCCAATGACAGTTTATGACTCCAATCAACATTGTGGAAACGTTGCGACAAAGGAAAAGAGATGATTGAAACAGTCAGTGGCGGCTAAATGAAATCAGGTTGTTGTATTTCTACTCTATTCCCTCCTGTCTTTTTCAGTTATTATCTGTGTTTCTACCGCCTCCAAAATTGTACAAATGTCTTTTTCCAATTTGTGTAGTTGGATGTGAATCAGCCAGGTTATAGAGCCATTCACTCTGTAGTTTATACCTAAGGTGTGTCAAGCTCCCTCTTTACGGCCGTTCACAAGAACATCTAATTTTCCAAGTTACCACTGTGGCTCATTTTTGTGGATTTTTATAAAGAACCAACACATTATGTTAGAGAGGTTAAACAAGATCAGTTAAACAACGTGGCCCCAAAAAACTGTCCTGCTTAGCCCTGACACTGCCTCTAGAAGTGCACTAGCAAGGCAACATAGTTACTTAAGCCTTTATTAGGCACAGATAACACGTACCCATTTTGATGTCGAGCAGTGTTCTCTCATTAAGTGGGGAAAAAAGGCAGAACATTCATTTCAGCCGCTGAGGTTTAAGAGCAGCAGGGGAATACTGAGTGCAGTCTGCATCCTTCTTTCCATTTCTCTGCTACACCAAGATATCGCTGCATGGGGTAAGTGGCAGAGCAATGCACACGGCCACTTTCAGGAGTGGGACTGGTCTTTCAAATGAACACAAGGCAATGCAGACAGTACTTAAATTCATGTTGTGTCAGCTTGTGGCGTCGTCAGCATCGCTTACATTAGTGAATCAGCGCCAAATAAACGAATGAGCCGGGAGGGGGAGGTATATGAATCAGAAATGAACAAAATCCCTCTGCATGCCTCACACACATATCACGCACTCACGTAATGAGTAGAGGACTCAGGTAAAAAAAAAATTTTTGTCAATGTCAGGAAATGCACAAAAAAATTAAATAATAAAGAAATATTAAAAATGCAGACAAAGCTCAATTCTTCTTTTGTAACTAAAAAAAATATTTGCTTGAGGTAAAAACATCACACAGTTCAAAAAGTCACAGGTAGCTGAGCTTATTAGTGAGTAGAGGAATAAATGGCTACACACTGTGCAAATGAAAACCTCTCTGTTGTTTACTGCTGTCATATGTGTTGTGCAGTTTCCTTCGAGTTAAATCAGCCAAAGCTGCAGCTGGACTGCGAGGAGGATCTGAGGGAGAGCCAGCCGCTGCTCAGCATGTCATATGTGCCAGAGATAACGACAGCCAAGAGCAAGCCTTTGATCCATGCAGAGGCTGTTGCTCTTTTTAATGATACCTGGCAAATCCTCCACGAAGGTGAGAGCCAACCCGCCTCTTGAGTTAACATTTTCTGTGGAACTTTCCCGGGTTGACTCCCACTGCTGGTTTCAGTTTCCCCAGACAAGAGTGGCTGTGTTTACCTCAGGCGACGCAGCAACTCTGCTGCATCCATTTATTGGTCACAGGTGGATTATAGAATAAACACAATCCAGATGGATGGCAGTAATTCTAAACTGCACAACTCACAGGTGTGGGATTTGTACTGACAGCAGGGTCTTCAGGCTATTCAAATACATGTAATATGCCTTTTCTCTGTTTCCTGTTCTTTACTCAGACCTGATGCATTTCCATTCAGGGTGACTTTCTGTGTAAACACAGCAGGTCAGGAGTGACATGTCAAGCCTCTGTCTCACTAAATGAGTCCAGTAAAAAGAAAACAGTCATTTGTACCAGTGATGATCATTTGCATTTATATTACAAAATCGTTTCTTGAAGTGGTGCTTTGCAGTGATTATGCTAACTCCTATCATCGAAGACCCAATGCACCTGATGACTCACAGCAGCTCTTCAATGACTGTTCGCACTGGCACTTCAATTCACCGAGGACCAAATCAGTAATGGTTATCACGGCAGTTTTATTATCGGCTTATCTGTCTCACTCTCATCTGGGGCTGTTTACCTGTCAGGAAATGAATGATGCTGTGAGAAAAACCTCAAAGTCAGGAACAACTACTGTTAAGCCAGATGAAAGTTACAAAGCTTTGTATCATTACATGTTTACATTCATTAGGATATCATAAAACATTTATAGAAGACTTGCAGCTCAATGGCTTGCTTTACAGCCTCTGAGGGAGGCCAGTTGTTCTGGCCAATAAGTCTTTCTCTACTTCCCCCGGCTCCACTGGCAGCAGTATAATGTGATTATTTACTATCTTCATTTAGCAGTGTGGAGAGAAAGCCAATGGGCATTAGTGGGCACAGATTATTAATGCAGACTCATAGATTAACACACCACACATTGGACAAAAGGCCTGTTTTAGTGATTGGAATGAGAGTGGGCTCATTAACCAGCCATTCAAGCTAGCAGCATATTCACTACGTACACAATTTCCAAATGACAAACGCAATTGTATTGTGACACGGTGTGTCCTGCCGGTTTAACGGGGGTTTGTTATGATATAATAAATCTTACTGAAGTCAAGGCTATTAAACATCCCACTTCACTTCAGCAGGCTTGTGAACGCTGCTAAACATGCAATTTGTGACTTAGACACTATGCACCATTTCCCGTTGTATGTGTGTCACATACAATGTTACAGCATTAATAACTCTAGTGTACCAATTTTTAAAGGGCCTGTTTCAAATAGGATCAGCGATCACAGCAAAGCATTTCTAATGAGCCACTTTGTAAGCAAGTGCACTACTTAAAAGAGTTTGACTTACTCTGCAGTTTCCTAGCTCCTCAGCCGACAAGACGATAGTGCCACATTTCTTCCCAGGTATGCCTCTGTGGAAACAAACAGAAATTATTAACTCTGACTGCAATAGTCAGTAAATTGCCACACCTCTGATCAGATTTTCTCAATGGCTAATGAAGGTGAAAACTTTATTAGAGATATTTTAGCAGCAGCTTTAACTAATGTTAATGAGTACAGTTCATCCACCTGAGGAGCAGGCATTTACTTCTATTCCACAGTTTTTAATTCCTCCTAACACCTCCTGTCCTCCAGGGAGGAATAATAGAGGCTAAAGGCTGCAATCACACTCTTCACTCCAGGCTGATAGCACAGGCGTATTTTTACATTAAATTACAACCTTAATCCGATAATGCATTACAGAAATGCAAAGTGACACTAGAGTGACAGTTTGACAGCTATAATGAGCACATTATTTTGTTTCACCACACTAACCGAATCAAAAGCAGGTTATAAATACTGACTCTTGAGTTTTTTAGTACAATGTGGAATAAAACTGCTGAGACACAAAACTCCTCTGATCCCTGTTTGCCGGCACCGCACTGAGATTTTAACGCTCTGCAGGTCTGCAGTTGTTTACTGCTGATTCCCACTCGAGCAGATGATCAAGGCAAGTCGTCGTGAACAAGAGGCTCCCCTGTATGTCCCTGTTTCTTTGCATCACCTCTTCAGTGGCTTGCATACGAAATGGCGCTCACAAAAATAGAGACAACATTGTTGCGGAGTTTGTCTTAATGTCATCTGTAACAGGTACAAACTGATAGTTTTCTGAAATCCAGTCTCGCTGACACTCTGCAACCACTGAAACTATGAGGAGAAGTCATTTCCCATTCCACTCAACTCAGAGCGAGACAGCATATTCCATTTTCCAATCACATTGTAGCACTCCAGCTGCGGACGCTCCTGTCATCTTTCGGGATAAAGAGGGAAATTACAAACGAGTCCTGCTGTGGCCTCAGCTGGAGGACAATCATTAGAAGGTCAGACCTGCTGCAGATCCTCATCGAGCTGTGACAGTTGATCTGACAGTAATACTGGACTCCAGACTGCTACTTGGGAGGCAGTCTTTGACTAGAGCAGCAGAAGCTTGCATTATTTACAAAGATAATCAAAAGCATAAACCTGCGATGGCTGAACACAAAGTAGTGTGTATGCCAGGGGAACTATTAGGAGATAGAGCATGGTTTCCTCTTTCTTATCTGCCTGTGCAGTAAGTGTTGGGAGTGATTTTAAGAGATATAGTACAGGGTGCTTCCATTAACCTCTACTGGCCTCTCGGAGGTTCCCAAGACCTACAATATGTGCAGCATAATGCTCCATAAAAGCAACTGTGGGCCCTGATGTGTCAACTTTGATCAACACCTTAATATAAATCCACTGCAAAAGGATCCAACTGTAAGTGCTCCACTATCATGCGCAAGAGAACTGTCATAGTCTCACCTTTTAATGAGACCAAATGTAAAATGAAGCCATCACACACTGAGGAGGCAGACACACTTCATTCTTTATCTTTAAGCGCCATGGAAAGCAATCTCAAGGTGAATTAACTGTCCTTGAATTATTTATGTTTCACTGCAAGATACCACATCGGGCAGTTCCAGGCCTCTAAGTGCCAGTAAACCCCTCACCAACGAAATCAGTAAACCCTGCACACTCCGGAGGTCAGGTTATCTCCCTTATGTCACAATAATGACCGAAAGTCCTTTCAAACTGGGAAATCAGATACAGCAATTGGTAAAATATCAGCTGCAGACGGGTTCGGATGCACCACACTGTTCTCATCTCTGCTGCCGAGACAAGCGCAAGAACCAAAAGGGCACTGGTCTTTAAAATTAGGCATGCATTATTGAGCGCAGCCTTTTCTCTGCAATGACTAGTTAACTTAAAGAGCGAGCGAGCACTGAATGGATAAATACTGCTTCTGTCATTTATCTGTGACACGAGCTCATTTTTATTTCCCCAGACTGACAGTTTTTCTGCCAGTTCTCGCAGCGTCTGTGCTGCAATGTGACTGCTGGTGATATGAAGCGTCCGGCTTCGGGAGGCCTCATTCGATCAGCACTCATTCAGTTCTCAGAGAGAAAACCTTTGATGATGAAATTATGTGAAATGCGCTCGCGCTGTAGTATCTGCTACGAACAAGCTCTGCAGTCTGACTGCTGTGAGGAACCGATGTGCTTTAATCAGTGGGTCATGTAAATGTGTCGTATTTGTCTCCACTGATTCTACTGCTACTCAAACGTTTCAATATTCAAATGACTACAGTTAAACGCCATTAGCGTATTTTGTAGTGTTTAATAGACGGGCAGTCCCCAGCTAACCAACTCCAGTCATCAAAACAAAATGACAGCATCAGT
>JAPQLA010000002.1:8292252-8305114 GCA_029822935.1 Naso vlamingii | reverse complement strand
AAATAAAATAAAAACTATTTGAAAATTCCAAACCTCCTTGGTTTTCAAGGCAAGAAGTGAAAGCACAGATTCAAAGAGGTAAGATCTTCTTTGTGTCCAAACTAGCTGGTAAACCTCTGCAGTGAATCAGGGGTTGAAAGAACTGGGGGAAAAAAGACTTAATATGACCACAATTTGATATGTTGGCAATGTTTTAGCTACTGGCAAAGAAAAATAATTTTTCACGAGGTATCTCTGACAAAAGAAGGAGAAAAGAACAGAAGAAAAGAAAAACAAGTTTCCTTTTCACTACTTTTGTATTTACTGCTGATAAACCTTGTTCAGAACAGGAGTTGACTCATAAGGAAAAGCTCAGGTGTTAATAACGACAAGGTAAGTCACCCATCATTAATTTGATTATGTAACATGTGCTTTGACTACTGTTACATGTGTAACATGTCAAAATGTCTGCTGTTAAGAAGGGACAATTGAACAAAGTCTTTTTAACACATCACAGTCTTTGTTTCAACCTTCATTCAGCCAGAGAAGTCTAGTGAGGCACATGTTTTCTTTTCCAGCAAAGCCCTGCTCAACATTCAAACTGCTACACACATTCACAACTGGGAGTTCGCCAGTAAAACCACAGTCTGCTGCCGGCCACAGCAGCAATTGGGGTTTGCTTTGCTAAAGGGCACCTTGAGCTGATGCTGTTCGGGGTGCCAAGTCAAAAAGGTCTTATTTTCGCTGCTTGCCACAACCAACTGACCCTAAAGCCAGTTTCATGAGCATGTGTGTGTGTGTGCCTAAACTGCTGGCAACAAAAGCATGGATGCAGAGTTTAATCTCTGTGTACCATAAATATGGGAATTATCCTGAGAATCAATAGTGTGGAACTAACTGTCATATGGGAGAAGAGGGGAGAAAGAGGAGCTAGCGAGTAGGACAGAGGAAGGGAAAGGAGAGACAAAGAGGGGACGTGAGAGAGGAAAGTGTGGAAGACTGAGGACGTAAGAAGGAAGCCAGCAGAAAAAGAAAGGAGTGTAGTCCCAGCACCCTCTGCCATGCATAGATATTATTCATCGGAAAGACATGAATACACTCTCAAGTGCAATGCTTTGAGCCAACTGAGAGTACACACACCACACACATGCACACGCACGCACACTAACTCTATGCGAATACAAAATCCCGCACAAGGGCGTACACACAGAGAAATTTCTCTGCTGCTACGCAAATCTGTTCAAACACACACATACATAAAAATCAGGCACACACAAATACGCAACACGTTTAGGCGCTTGAGTACACAGACACACACACACCAGAAGAGAAAATGAGGAGAGAAAACAGTAGAAAGGAGGAAGGAGGAGCAGAGTTGAAAAGAATTTACCATGGAGGAGAAGCAGCCCATGAGAGTTATGAGAGGATTACAGTGAAGGAAGTGTTGAGAGAAAGAGAGGAGTTGACAGAGGAGAGAAGGATAGAAAATAATAAAACGGGGGGAAGAGACTACGGAACAGCTGAAGAGAGAGGAGGATATGAAAAAAAAAAAACAAATGGAAAGAAGGATGATGACAAGGAAGAGAAAGAAATGCAAGAAAGAAATATAACTGAGAAGAGTTCATTCATGCATCCATCCATCCATTGAAGGATGGCTGAAATAAAGGAGAGGAAGAGAAAGTGATGGGTAGAGGAGGGACAGGGAGTCACAGATAACACACAGCGCACAATGAAAGTGACAGCTTTGCTCCGAGGCTGACTCTGGCTGACTGTTGTTTCATTATAATCTCATAACTGTCAAATCCAGAAGAAAGAGAGAGAGAGAGGAAAAAAAAACAGTGAAAAAATTGGAAATGAATCTACACGTCTGGTTCAAGGGAGCTGAATGCACACTGGAAGAAGCATGGAAATAAAGGTTAGTACACGCATACATAAATACAAACATTCAGTTTATGGTACACACACACACACACACAAACACATTGGGTTTGCCTGATTGCTCACTCATTCCCTCTGTCACCGCTCCTGTTAATAAATCTAGTTCACACGTTTGTTCACGTACTCTTCATCAAAGCACTCACTCGTTCACTTACTTGCATCATCTCTTTGATTTTGATTCATTCCTTCACTTTCTCACTCTCTCACTTGCTTGATCACTCATTGAATCACACATGCACTCTCCCATATGACATTTCACTCTCCAAGGTTTAAACTCAGTCAAAAGGCAATTCTTTCAGTCACTTTTTCATTTCTTCACTCACTCTCAGACTCTTACAGTGAACCCTCCGACTCACTCGTTCACTCACTCATTTACCTGGTCACTTACTCTCTCATTCACTCATCCATTTTCCCACACATTCATTTACTCTCTTCCTCTTCTATTCACCCACTCAAATCTCTTGCTTACTCACTCACTTATTCACCTGTTTGGAACTCATTTCTCCACTTTCTGATTCACCAACTTGTTCCCTTTGTATGTTGTTTTTGTGATGGACATCTGATTAAAGGTGAACTAGAATGGATGAGGAGGCCAGGGGATGAAAGAAGCATTTATTGCCTTTCCTGATGCATCAAGAAGACAAATGATCAGCAGCACAAACATCAACCAGGATCAAGAGTAATTCAATTGCCAGTCTGGAGCTGTCCTCTGTGGAAAGCATATTCAAGCCTAAGATTCCTCACATGGCACTAATCTCCAGCGACATATCCAAATAAGATTCTTTTTCACTCATATATAGGCTACATATGTAAAGATTCTATTGGGTAGACAAGAAACTAATCTTACCTAAATCAACCTATCACACCAGGCCTCATGCACTGCCTCCTATCCGACAGACAGTTTGTGTCTGATGAGTCTGAGGCAAAGTTCAGCAAACAGTATCTGCCTAATTTTGGTTTTCGAGGAAACAGTCTGCTACAGCCATTCCAGGCAGACAGAGTGTGTGAATACTTGCAATAGCCACTATATAGGCTAATGATAACTAAAAAGAAAAACTAAATAGCTACTGCTATAGCCTAAAAAGTCACTCATTCACTTGCTCACTTGCTATCTTATTTGTTTAACTGATCACTTTCTCTCTCATCCACTCATTTGTCGTCTTGATTAACTCACTCCATCAACTACTTTTCCACTTACAAATTCACTCCCACATTCATTTACTCTCTTTTTCTATATTTTTTAAAAGTTAGGTCCAGACAAGTCCATTTTATTTATATAGTGCCAAATCACAACAAAGTTGTCTCAAACCTTTACATATAGAGTAGGTCTAGACCACACTCCATTATTAAATGACGTTAAATTGATTCAATTTATTGAAACCCAACAACTGAAGGCAATTCCCACGTAAGTCAGCAGCTAATCACTCATTCATTCATTAGCTCACTCACTCACTTACACTCACAAAGTTATTTCTCCACTTTTCAATTTATTCATTCATTATAATGTCTGTGTACTTCAAAGTTAACCTTGCAATGTTTAAACTCACTCATTCACTTTCTCTCTTATCCACTCATTCATTTTCTGGTTAACTCACTTCATCACCTTTGTATCCTACCTCTTTCTGTACTATTCACTCACTCATTCATTCACTTGCTCACTCACTGACCTCTCATTCATTCATTCATTCATTTTAATGCTCGTGTAGGTCAAATTTCACCTTGTAAGTTTAAAATCCCTCATTTACTTGTTCACTCTGTCACTTTCTCCTTTAGAAGTTCATCCACTCACATCCCATTCAATTACTTAATTGTTCAGTTACTATATTAATACTCTTAACCACTTTCACTTTGACCCACTCACTCACTCACTCAGACACCCACTCAAAAGCATTTTGTTTATTCAGTCCCAAACTTAATCACTCTCTCAATCATTAGCTCAGACACTCTGTTATTTACTTGCTCACTCAATCATTTCTGTCCTCACTGGATGAAGAACCCCCCCCCCATTCTCTCACTCTCTCTCTCTCAACCACTGCCTCACTTCTTTTATCACTTATTCATTTTCTTAGCTCACTTGATGGGTTCCTCACTAATTCACATGGTCCTATTCCTCACTCACTCATCCAAAACGGTATCAAAATTGTCATGTATTAGTCTGTATCGTCACCAGAGACGCTGCCATAAATCAGTGTAAATAGGGTAGCAGGTCGCACACACTCCCAAGCCAGCGCTCCTCCATTAAAACTCTCTGACAGAATACAAACACGGCAGTAACCTTCAAAGCAACAATGCTGCTCTCGTTTTTCCCCTTATTTGGTTTCAAGGCTTTGATCACTGACAGCAAAGAAGCCTGTAAAGCTTTTAAGAAGCCTTTATTGTAAATCTGACGTCTGGAAATGCAAGCAAAAAACGTAAAAATTACAAAAAAAAGAAAAAAACTGGAAACAAATTCAAATGAAATTGCATTTAATGTAAAAAGTCAAGATACTATTTCTAAAACTGATGAATCAATGGATGTTGATGAAAAAAGATGATTATACTCCTGTGTAATAGACAGTCTGAGAACAGAATCATCTGTCAATCAATCAGTGTGGGCGCTACTGTGACAACACTCACTGCTTACAACTACACAGGTCTTCTTCCACTAGTAAAACACTCATTGCAAAGCCTGAATAAAAAACCTGCTTTACACTGTTTGTTTGCATTGGCACACCTCATGAACACATAACATGCTGATTGGTGAGTAAATGTGACATGAAACTCAAATAGTTACCGTCAGCTAACTCACACTGACAGAAGTGTCTTCACATATTAAAGCTGTTTCTTCTCACTCACATTTTCTCCTTCATTCTGTGTTATGCACTGTCACGTTTTCTTCTTTCTTTTTTTACACAAAATCCCCACTAAGCATCACATATGCTTTTTTTCTCGTCATCCTTTTCTCATACACTTCTCACCTCTTCCACACCTTCGAAGTCCACTCAGCCGAGAAGCATTCATCTTCTAATTGTTTACCTCTAATGTTTCAGTTCTCTCCCTGTATTTCTCTCACAAACACATGCTAAAACAATTTCTCTCAAGACCCTTTAATGAAGACACTCAGGTAGCAGGTGCTGAGACACATGAAACAAATCTAATTTTCTCACTGGACCAGTTCATTCCTCACTCCTTCACGCACACAAATCCAGAGAAAGAGACACAAACACAGAAGTGTTGCCCAGAGCTCAACCAAATGTTCTCTAGTCTTATCACATCCCTTTCTCACTCACACTCAAACCTGTAGAGTCTGAGTCCTTATCTTAACACTATTTGTTACCGTGAAAAAAAAGCTACAGGGGAATCGAGATTGACTGTAGACACACACACACACACACACACCCACACACACACCCTCCCTTGCCTCCTTTCCCCCCATTTTTCCCCTTCACGGTCTCTTACCTGTAACAGTGATCAGCATGGGAGCCACCAGTGGCCTGTTGTTATCCAGTTTTCGGCTCAGTCGGATCTCTCCGCTGGTGTGATTCATGAGCAGCAGGTGAAGCTCGTTCCCTCTGTCGATGGTGTAGTACAGCCTGTCTGACACATCGGGATCATGGGCAGGTACTCTCCCGATTACCCCACTGGGGAAACTGTTGGACCGATTGGACACAAAGTTATTGAAAATGATTTGGAAGTCCTGCAGAGTGGGCCGGTTGTCATTCTGGTCCACCAGTCGGATCCGGACAGTGGCCCGACTGACGAGAGGTGCTGAGGTGGCCTGAACTACAATGACATACTCGTTGCGGGTCTCATAGTCAAGATCAATGAGTGAAGTGAGCTCCCCTGAAAAGATGTCCATCTGGAAGATCTCAGGGATGTTGCCCTCCACGATTTGATACATGATCTGAGCGTTGGCGCCCTCATCCGGGTCTGTGGCAGTGATCTGGGCTACCACAGAGCCCACGGCGCTGTTTTCCTTCACTAGGACCTCAAAGTCATCAGCTGGGAAGACAGGTGCATTGTCATTCACATCTAGAACTGTCACTTGGATGGGGACGGGGGTTCGCTGAGGGGGCACGCCACGATCTACAGCATAGGCTGTGAGTTCATAGAATGGCACACTCTCACGGTCCAAACGGCGAACTGTTCGGACAATGCCAGATGTAGGTTCAATGGTAAAATCTCCATCCCCGTCCTCACCATTTTGAAAGGTGTACTGAACGCGACCATTGGCGTGTGCGTCGCGGTCAGTGGCTGAAATTTGGAGGACGCTGGTGAAGGGAGGAGCATCTTCACTCACGGTTCCCTGATATCTGGGGCTGAGGAACTGAGGTGCATTGTCGTTCACATCATTCACATTCACCTCCACATACGTAGTGTCTGATTTTTGTGGTATGCCGTTGTCTTTAGCTGTTATGGCCAAAGTGTAGGTCATCTGGTCCTCATAGTCGAGCTCTGCCTGAAGTGTTATAGCCCCTGTGGAGGTGTCAATGCGGAATTGTGGGATATTGTCCTCAAGGAAGTATGTGATCCGAGCATTTTCACCCACATCATCATCTGTGGCACTGATCACAACCACAGTGCTTCCAGGTGGTCGGTCCTCATTCACACTTACAGAGTAGTGGGCACTCTGGAACACAGGCCGATGTGTGTTGGCATCTGTGATGTTGATGTGCACCTGGCAGGTGTCATGGAGTGTGCGGTCTGAAGCAGTGACTGTCAGAACGTAACGCCGCTCCTGTTTGTAGTCCAGCGGCAGGGCTAATGAGAGAAGTCCAGCCCCTCCTGCTGTGCTGATAGCAAAGCGGTTTCTGGTGTTTCCTCCTGTAATCTGATAGGTCACCGCGCTGTTCACATCACGATCTACAGCTGTGACAGTCACTACACTGGTACCAACTGCCGCGTCCTCATTTAGGCGAGCGTAGTACTCCTTTTGGAGGAATTCCGGACGGTTGTCATTGACGTCCATCACTGTAATGGTAACGCTCGCTGTAGCTGAAAGAGGTGGCATGCCATAATCCCTGGCCTCCACACCAAAGAAATAGTGCTCTACAGATTCTCGGTCAAGAATGGAGCTCACAGTGACCCAGCCTGTTGCAGAGTTGATAATGAATGGTGTGTCAGAGCTGGTGCCGGTTAACCTGTACTCCAAGCGGGCATTATCACCAGAATCAGTATCAATGGCCTGAATGTGGAGGATTGAACTGCCCACTGGGGCACTCTCGAGCACAGACGCCTGGAATGGGGTGGAGACAAAGATAGGCGGGTTGTCGTTGACATCCGTCACCTGCACACTAACAATGCCGGTGTTGTTGGAGAGAGGTGGCCGGCCATTGTCCTGAGCACGAACGCGTAGCGTGTACTCCCGTTCAGCCTCATAGTCTAGCGGTGCCACAACCTGAATCTCACCAGTGACACTGTCAATGGAAAACTGTCCACGGCTGTTACCACTGATGATGTTATAGTGAACAGCAGCATTACTGTCCTTGTCCCGGTCTGTGGCACTCACACGGAGGATCTCAGAATGAGGCCGCACATCCTCCTTCACTGCCACCACATAGCGCTTTTCACTGAACTGTGGCACATTGTCATTTTCATCCAGAACAGTGATGAAAACTTTGACAGTGGCAGAGCGTGGCCCCGGTTCCTTCCCCTGGTCACTAGCCTCCACCTGAAGAGTGTAGTGCTCACTTGTTTCCCGGTCCACTGCTCCACGGGTCGTAATGAGGCCAGAGCGTGGGTCAATCTCAAAGGCTGCTCGTGCTGTTGCAGCTGAGTCACCAACAAAGCGGTAACGGATATTGGCATTTGATGGGGAGTCTAAGTCTGTCGCTCTCAGCTGTAAGATGGGATACCCCTCCTCTACATTCTCCCTGATAGTCTCTCTGTACTCTGTCTGCTCGAATATAGGAGAATGATCATTCCTGTCTGAAACAGTAATGGCCACCATTGTTGTGCCAGAGAGGCGAGAGGAGCCATGATCGGTTGCCGTGACTCGGAAGTAATGTAAATCCATATGTTCTCTGTCTAGAACCTGAGTGGTAGTGATGAGACCTGTGTCTGGGTGGATATGGAAGTAGTCAGATGATCGGCTGTTCATCAGCGGGGCAATTGTGTAGCTTACCCTGCCTGCATCTCCTGCATCTGGGTCTGAGGCAGACATGACAATGACTGAGGTGCCAGGTGGTTGGTTCTCAGCGACTTGTACTTGGTAGGTATATAGGGAGAAATGGGGGTGTCTGTTGGCTGCACGTCGAGAGCGAGACCACGGCATCAGAATTTTCCTCTCCTTTTCTCCCTGTGAGGTTTCATCATCTGCTACTATTATCAGTCGTTCCAGACTCCTCTCTCCCCTTGCGCTGTGCCTCACCTCCTCATCCCCCTCTACTGCCTCATATCTGTCACCCGCCTGGCTCTCTTTTTTCCCACTTTCGTTATCTGGCTGTGTGATGGTGGTGGTGCTTCTGCCCCCATACTGACCCCTTCCTCTCTCTGCCTCTCTCTCCTCCGCCTGGCTCGTCTTTGTTATTCCCTTTTCCCTCTCCTTCTCCCACTCCTCCTCCTCCTGCTCTTCTCCCCCTGGTTCTCCCCCTCCCATCAGCCGCGCCTCTCTCTCGCCCACCCCCACCTGTAATTTCCCTCCCCCAACAGAGGCAGCAACAGCAGCGGAGCCCTCAAAGCCCTCTTCCTCCCTCTCTGCATCCCTCTCCTTTTCTCTCTCAGCCCCCATCTGCCACATATCTAACTGTCTGACACCTTCAGGCTCTAATGGCACTTGCTTACCGGATTTTAATTGCATATATGCGCGGCCCCCCCGCTCGGTGGCAGAACAGTCGGGGGAAATGCTGTCAGCGCACCCCGCGCGGACAATCTCGCGCAGTGCGCTCTCCCACAGGTCTTGCTGTTGTACCTGACCATGCCAAGACGATTCTCCTGTTTGAGATTCATGACTATTTCCATTCACCCCTTTGCTTCCCTCCTCGTCGTTGTTGTTATTACTGTTGGTGTTAAACTGCCATAAAAACACGCGCTGAGAGTCGAGGGGAGCTGTCCGTCGTGCTGAAATCACGTCCTTCACAGAGGGTAAGTGAGGTGAGCGTGCAGAGTCATCCTGCCATGTGGTCAGGTTAATTTCCGTGAAAAACGAGAGGTGTTTTCCTGCAGTGAGATCGGGCTGAGTGAGAAGACGTGGCTTGACTGCTGTTGCAGAGAGAGAGGCGGCTGACACAACACTGGGGGATGTAACGGGAAACTTTGCAGGAGAGAAAAAGCCTGAGTCACCGGCAGACTCTGACTCTGAAGTTGCGTTTACTTTTTCAGCAGATAAACGGAGCAGTCTGGATGGTTTTACACTTTTGGCATTATCGCTTGTTTGTGTGTGAGGGGGCGTAATGAACAACGGGCCAGGATATTTTGATGTAATTTCGGGGATCGCGCTTTTGCTGAAGAGAGAGCTTTGGCAGGGCGTCTCTGTGATGTCGCTGGGGGTAAATTGAATGGGGAGATTCCTCTGAGTTATGCCTCCCTCTGGGACCATAAACCCGGCTAAATATCCATCCCCCACTACTCTGTCCAAACAAGCAAAGCAACCACCGGGAACCTCCCTGCTTTCTCCCTGGGTTTGACTGCTCTGCCCTCTAGTTACTCGTGCTGATTTCCCCTGCCGAAACTCATTATCAGCCTTACGTAGGAGCATCAAAATCGGAAAAGCCAAATCATTATCCGGATAATTAGATGAATGAATGTGTTTGTTGCCTTGGTTCATCCCTCCTCCTCCTCCATCATTTCCCTCTCTACTCTTTTCTCTCTCCCTCTCCTGATCCATACTTCTGGGGTGGTAATAGCACCTGGCTTGCGCATCACGGACAGGGGGTCCGTAACAATGTATTTGCGCCCTGATACTGGGGTTAATCACTGCCGGTGCGCTACATCTGAACGCTTCCATTCCTTCCTCCTCATCTCCCCCTCTCTTCTTCGTGCTTCTAATGTGGCCAGTCAAACAGCTTTCATCAACCCCCTCTCTGATGCTGCTGGAATCGATAACATTGTGCCTGCCCGAATGAGAACAATTAACAGCCCTCCTGTCCACGCTGGCCGGGTCCTCGCCAGCACCCCATGCCTGGCTGTTTTTGCTGTTCCTGTTAACTGAATGTGGCTGAACTGTATCTGTGTGGCCGGTCCTGAAGGGAAAGCAAGATGAAAAATGACGTATGCAGTCCAGTTTTGATTCTTGGACACAGCTGAAGTTGTTGGAGAAACGGGGGTGAAATTTAAAGGTGTAGTTTGAAGCCTCACTGTGTGTTGAACTGTATCCAGAAAGAGAATGAATGCAACAAGAGCAACCGGTTGGAAAGGAGCCAGGTGAGGAGTTTTTGACCGGGTAGAGGGCTTGTTTGTCAGGGCTTGACCAGCAGAGATAACCAGGTGTCAGGGAGCACCATGCAGCAGAGAGCCTCCTCACCCCACTAGCCCTCTCCCACACCTTTCCCCCTTTTCCCTCTCCACTTCCGGGTGCCCAACAGAGGCCAGAGGCGTGCACAAAGGCTCTTGCGGCGCCACGTTTGGCGAGGTGTGGCCTCGACGCCGGCCACCGTTGCGCGCACCCTCTAGTCCTTTGTACTGCCCGTTTTTTGCCGTTTTGAACCGGCGAGGAGGCAAAAGCAGGTGAATTGGGAGGAGAAACAACGCCCTTCCTCCTCATCCTCCCTCTTTCCACACCCTCTTCTGCGCCGACACCATCATCAGAGCATAACCTGCTCCCGCTACAGGGGGGGAGAGAAGGAGGAGGCGATGAGACCGGAGGGCCATTTCCATTTCTCCAAAACGTCCCGACTCCTTTCAGTCTCTCCTTCCGTGTTCCCCTTGCTCCATCCCGGTGATATCCTTCCACCGACCCCCCTGCGCGCTGTACTCCAGAGCATCCCTCAGTCTGTATCCGCTCAACAATCCACCTGCTTGGGCGTAGATTCCAGCTGCCCCTCGGCGACTCCCCTGCTTCCTCGCACCGCTGCTGCTGTTGCTGCTGGCTCACTTTACCGGCGTCTCGGTAGCAGAGGCCCGGGGTCCATCGGTTGGAAGCCCCTCCTGTATTCACCGTCCCCGGGGTGAGAGCGAACAAAGGGCCGGGGAGAAGCAGGTGGAGTACCAGAGAAGAGAGCAGGAGCGGGGTGAAGCCCGATAGCGGTGCAGCCATTTAGTCTCTTCCTTTCTCTGTCTCTCCCCTCCTTTCTCCCTCTTCCACCTCTGCTTATTCTCTCTCTTTATCTCTCTCACGCGTCTCCCCCTCTTCCTGTTACTTCTCTCCCTCCTTCGCTCCGGCTAGGTGGCCAGTTCCAGGACCGCCGGCACCGCCCGACACCTTCCCCCAGGCTCCCCCGTCTCTCCGTCGGCCTGGAGAGTTGGCATCTACCCGCTGTGGTCCGTGGAGCTGGAGGTCTGAGCGTTAGGAGCGGCACGGCAGCAACATCTCTCCTCCAGTTCATTCACATCCAACATGGCTCACACACTCACACTGACTGACTGGCTGGCTGGCTGGCTCACACACCAACCCCTGAGTGTGTGAGTGTGTATGTGTGAGGTTGTGCGTGTGTGTGTGTGTGCGCGTTCTTAGCAGTGGCGGCACAGCCCGGTGTAGGCTCTCCATCCATCCACACACAGTCACACTCTCCTCCTCTCTCCCTTTTCCACCCCTCCCCCTATTGCTTGCATCCACCGCCCTCTCTCTTTCACTCTCTCTCGCTCATAATGGTTGGCTCCGGTGCAGGGCTGTTACACAGCACCCGCGGCGGACTCCACAACTGTAATAGGAGGGGGGAAATCGCCTGTATCTTACACAATCACACCGTCATCACCGTATCATATAAAGAATTATCATCTTTACAAATAGCCATGCAGATCACACTTCAGGGTTATACATAACACAAAGACAAACTCAGTAACGCTGCTGATTCTTAGTAATGAGATCTTAAAATGAGATTCTGTCATTTTAAACTGAAGAGGATGATGCAGCACTGGGGTGGCTTTTTAATAAAATAGGCGACAGAAAAGCAGTTCCTAGAAACTTTAACACAAGGGGAGAAACAACATTAAGTAGGCCTATTATTGTGGTCTATTGTGACAAAACACTTTTAGCTTTTATTTCGTTCTTAAATAAGATTCGAGTTGCGCAGCGCGGTTTGTTCATTAAGGACGCGACATTTTTTATTTTGTGATATGGTCCTCATCAAGCTGGCTGAGCAGTATCTTATTTTCCAGCGCAGTGATGTTGGCTCTGAATCGTCATGTTAGCTCTGGTAAAAGTGACGTCATCTCCCGTATTTTCACCGATGAGTAATTCACACACATACACGCGCACATAGATGAGAAAATTTCCAACCCCCTGACTTTGTCATCTATAATGTTTTCCTGTGGACGGTTATACTATGTTTTATAGCCTATAATAGTCCCAAAGGATTCATATATATATATTTGCTGTAGGCCTATAATAGAAGCCAAATTTATTATAGGATTAGTGTGATTTGTTCCACGAAGGCACATGCGCGCAATCCAGCAATCATCCCAATTTAACACTAATTTGCGCATGGCTAAATGGGCAGATCCATTTCCTGATACTTGTTGAAAAAAAAAAATCACATTATGCAAATATGCAGACTACAAATTTCCTCCAACATTCACTCACCATCTCCCCATTCAATACTAATTTATAAAGCCGGCTGGGTGGTGTACAATTTTTCTAATGACACGGCTGGAATTGAATATGATTTCTTCCTGTGGCTGATGGGAGGAGATACACAAGGCGTGTCTGTCGGGGACGCCGCGCATCAGCGCCCAGAGACGCTGAGGAGCGGCCGAATGTGAGCCCTGGCTTCGTGACCGAGCCTGCGCGTGCACACGCGCGCATCAATCCACAACCTTCCAGTGTTCTTGCTTCCCCTCTGACCCCTGTGTGTGTGTGTGTGTGTGTGTG
>JAPQLA010000002.1:7936212-7947333 GCA_029822935.1 Naso vlamingii | reverse complement strand
TGCTGTGCGCTCCTTTTTTAAGCAGCTTCTTTGGTGTTTGTCCAACTTTTAAGTCGCTAAAAATGTTAGTGAAGACAGGGACAGGGAGAATAATGAGCAGAGGATGCAGAAATCTACTGGAAGTGCCCTTGGCCCTGTCAGTTAATTTTTGAGCTGAGTTTTACGGCATGTCTTTGCAGTTGTTTTGTGTGGGCAAGTTGAAATTATTGACGAGGTGGTTAAGATTATTGCTTAAAGACACTGTTTCCAGCAGGAGACAACTGTGAATATTATTTCTGAAGTCTCTGAGCAAGACATCAGAGTCCGTCAGGGCTGCTGCTGTCTGAAGCTCATTTAATACTTGACTTTTACTGACCACAGAGGTACAAGTGGCATTAATAAACAAAGCTTCCTTTTTTTGCACTGTGAAAAAAGGAGTTATGGCTTCTAAGCAGATGTAAACAGCCACACAGGGAGAAAAAGTGCTGTGTCCGGCCTTTCCTTAAGCAGAGAAAAGCTGTTAAAGTTGACAAAAGGAGAAAAGTGCTGTCCAAAGTGTTGATACCAGTTGCTCCTGTGATCATTAACAGTCTGTGCAGAGCTCATTGAATGTGTTCTGGGGTTTTCTTGTGATGCTTCGAGAGCTAGACATAAATTGAGTTTCCTCAGAGTGGTAGTCAATTTAATATGCAAATCACGCTGCCTCAGCACAAAGTGCATGCAGGTCAGGCAACTGCAATCCTGTAATACATATGGTACTTTTATTTTTATTGTTATGTCAAAGACATTTAAAATGTATTGCTATATAACCTAGTATGGAAAAGCCAAGTTAGCTAAAAAACTAGAGTAACTCCTGACGACTTCTTAAAAGTAATACTTATTTTGTTGCTTATATGTGAATCACATGTTGACAGAGTGCCCTTAAACTCAAAGAAAGAACTTAAAAAAAGGTTTAAAATACTGTTATAAAAATAGCATTGCCTTAGGATATTCTTGGATGGCGTGATATCTGCTAAAAACCTGCCGTACTTACACACACACTCACATCAGACACACACGAGCTGTCAGCAGTATGTCAAGGCAGAAAGATGAGTGATCGGTCGATCAGAATGTGATTTGTGATAGGGTCAAAAAGGCAGCCCGCGCTGTGAAAGAGCCAGATTGAGTAAATGCAACCATTCGTGTGTGTGACCGTGTGTGTATGAGTGATAAAGATAGAAAGTTAAAGTCCACTTAGAATGTATTATGTCTTTTTAATCCTTTTAGATCACACTCCTGGGATATTGTTAACTTATTTAACTATATGAGGGGAAAAAAAACAGTTTCTTTGTATTTTTATATCAAAATGAAATGACATTTTCTCCCTGTTAAATCAAAAAATTAAAAAAATAAAAATTTTAAGTAATCTTTCCCGGAGTAGTTTTGACTAATAGTAGGCCTATACTTAAACCCTGTACTAAATTGTTAATGGAATTCAAATTTCAAGTCCTCCCACGTTGCTCCCACATACTCCCTTGCAGCTTAGCGATGTACTTTCAAAATAAAAGCAGAACTGCCTCCAGAACTTTTATTCTAAAAAATTCTGGAGGAAGTCCAGAGATGTTGCTGCTGCTCATGCACGAGTCCCTAATTTATTTTAAATTTTTAATGCTTCCATTTCACAGTGTAAAAAATAGGGGTGGTGGTGTGAGGGTGAGTGGGTGGGGCAAATGCGTGTGTGACACGCCCAATGTGTAAAAGCTGGCACCTCCGACTACAGGCTAAAGTTAGGCTAATGTTAGCCTTCATCACAGTAATCCTCCATATTTGTTATGATATGTCCCACTTTTCAATGGTCCAATCAAATTCCTCCCAATGTTTTGTCCTATCTGCATTTATCCCACCTGTGTATAGGATGTCATAATACAGAAGTCAAAAATTAATAGAGATGTTGTTTAAGATGGACTGGGCTTGTTGTGTAAATGAACTTTAAACTTTTATTTATAAATTTGTATATCTGAATGCATGTGCAGATTTTGGAGCCTGTTACCATGAACAAGGCCAGTTTTTAATGTCAATGTATCGGAACATTTTTGAGAATAATTTGAGAAAATGTGCTTATTCACTTTCTTGCCAACACTATGGTGATAGTTACATCTCTCCATTGTAGCCTAAATGTAAGAACAGCCAGCAGTTAGCTTAGCTTGTCTTAGCATACACACTCAATTCAATTCAAGAAGTCACTGCTCCTGGCTGAGAAATAGTCTGGCACATAACTCACTGTAACATTGCAATGTATTTGCAAGAAGATAAATGAGCAGATTTGCCCAAAGCTGTCCCTTAATGTCAGTGCATCAGAGAATAAAGGTTGTATGTCGGTAAATTTGACTCAAAGGTTTCCTTTTGAACAGAAAAGAAAAACTTCTTTTTAGTTGTCACTGACATGAAGGCTGTTTGTTTACATCAAGTCACGCTCAGTTGTAAACCGTAGGTTGTCCACTGTAATCTGAGCCTGATCTGACTGTGCATTAGGGAAATGTTACACAGTTTAATTTACCTCCCCTCTATGATCTGTCACGTGCAGGAGTCACATGAAGGCAAAAGACGATAAAGAAAAACTCGTTGAGGAGGATGACTGTAGATTTTTTGGATCATATGCAGGTGTGTTGTGTCTCCACACAGCCTTTGGATATGAAACTGTTTCCTATTGTCATTGTTGGGCTCTGACCTGCTAGTGATAAGAGAGCTCATGAAAACAAAAATGTACTGTTAAAGGATAATGATGGAGAGATCCTTTCTTTAACTGGCTCTGTATTTTTCTCTGTTTTTCATCTCTGTCTGTTTCCTCCAAGCTTGCATCTGTCGGCGTCTACTTGTGATCTATGGCCTCATTTGCTGTGTTTTTTCGGTGTGTCCAGCCAAATTCATGACAGATGAAAGCATAACGGAGAGACAAAGGGGCAGAGAGAAAAAGAAATTCAGCGGACAAATAAATAAATAAATGAAATAAAAAAGAAAATAAAAAAGAATGTCTCTAGAATTTTTTTTTTTTTTTTTTTTTTAAGTTTCAGCTATTATTTTTTAGACACCTGTGTGTGTGTATCCATACTGTAGGTCTTACGAGGTGGCGAGCACTCTTGTTTTAACTGAATTGTATTTCACATCCACATGTTCAAGTTCATGTAGTTTATTAACTCACATGTGCAGACCGTCGGTATATGCGAATAATTTACATCAGAATGTGCATGCACTTTGTTGCTGGTAACATGTGTGTTTGTTTGGCCGTCTTAAATTCTGTCCGGCTGGCAGAATAAGTCATCAATCAGACTTTTGTGCCGTGATTGCGCCTTATATTTTCCTTCATATTATACAGATGGGACAATTACTGTGGGGCCTATAGCTGCGGCTGTACGGGCCCCATGTGTGGAATGAAACATCACTCGCAATTACATTTGTGTGTCTTTCTCATCCATCCTTCCCTGCATCACTCATCCCCCGACCCCTTTCCTCCATCCTTAACCCCCCCTCCTCTTTTCTGCCACTCAGCAAATTAAGAGCCTCTCTATCATGACCCAGTTGAGAGAGAGGCTCATTTGTAGCTGTTATTTATTTGTAATACTCCCCATCATCAGCTTCTCTGCCCTCCCCCAGAAACATGTCAAAAAAAAAAAAAAAGCAGTCTGAATCCCACCACATGTATTCCTATTTTGTCACATGTGCTGTCCGTGATCAGTTTGTAGACTAAAATAAATGGTTAAAATGGACATTTCCCCACTGTGATCTCATTATTTTTCATCAGCCTCTACCCCATCTACTAATTCTTCCCACCTTCCCCTCTCCCTGCCTCCCCCCACTGTCCACAGATGAATGTGTTTCTCTGTGCAGCAGCAAATAGGCCAGGGATGAAAATGCCATATGTAATATAAATAGGTGGCTTTCACTTACTTACTGTCACACACACATGCTCCCCGAGCTGCCTCAGTAAGACAAAGAGTCTTTGGCCGAGCATCTCCCGTTTCCCATCCCATTATCTGTTTTCTAAAACTCAATAATTGAACTGTTCCATTGGCATACATCATCCGCCCCACTACCACAAAGCCCCATTGAATAAACTTCTCTGCCTGGCTGTTGTGCTTGAGTGCGACATGTTTTTTGTTTTCTTCTCCCTCTATCAGATAGGCTGTATTACTAGCATGGTATTTGTCCAGGCGCAAGTAATGACTGCAATTTGCTGCTATTTGGTGTCCTCTAAGAGGCCTGTGCCTGGTAATGGTAGCATTATAATAGTTATCAACAGACACAGGTTACTATTATCATGCTATGAATCTGCCATAAGCTATTGTGTCCAACTGTACATTAGAGTGACACAGAAGGAGAAGCTGTGTAGTCTAAGGATGAAATGAAGGGATTGCTGGCATCTACTTCAGAGATGTGTTGTTATTAAAGCTGGAGATGCAACTTTTGAAATACCATCATACTGTATATCCCTCCCACAAAAGGAAAAAAAGAATCAAAATGAATTTTCTTTACACCTAAAGAAACATGATGTAGCACTTTGTATTTTGTGTGATTTGGGGCCCCTGAAGTTTCTGAGTACAACACCATTGTTGTAGGAACAAATCCCTTTTTGCCAACATGATAGAGGTCCTGGACTAGTGAAAGGTCTGTGCTGCTATGTTGTTGTGAATTTGATGAATTCTTACTGCCAAAGTTTGTATATACAAAAAAATACAAAATTCAAACAAATACTGCTGTTTACTTTGTTGAGACAAAAAAATAGTTTTCTTTTCCTTTTTGCAGGTTGGATAATACAATGCCCTTATGTTTTTGGTATTGATTAATATTGACCCCAACCTTACTCAATACAACAGGTTACTAATGCAACTCATTATTATATGTTTAAAGGTCCTATAAACAACTTCAAACCATCAGAACACAAAATCTTGATCACAGAAGACACGGAGATACCACTAATACCAACATAGTTATAAATACTATTGGCTCGCCAGCCTTTGGCCATCTTGGGCAGGTAAGGCTCATTAATAGATCTGGGTGTTACAGTCCTTGAAGATTCAGAAATATACTTACCTGGGTGGGGTTGTACTTTGAGGTGACCACCATATAAAGCCCCCAGTATGACACATCATTAGTTGTGAACCTCGACGTCCTCAGGTGTTTTGGCCTTTTCTCACAAGACACCCTCAGATGAGGCAGGCCCACCCAGGGTGATCAGGTCTGGGTGTGTGGTCCGCAGTTGGCTTCTAGGTGGTCACTTGGGAGCCACTGGGGAGTCAATCATGTCCAGGTATCTTCTGTTTATGCCTCAGTCCCGTTTAGTGGACTGTAAATCATGGACTGACTGGGAAAAGAAGGAACAGTTTTGAGGCAGAGAAGGAGAGAGATGAGGTGTGTCCATGGAATAAGATGTCGGAAATGGGACTGCATTTCAACCACTAATCCACCGGGCTAGGTGTACCCCATTTTCCCCCACCTCACCGAAAGAAGAGACTTTTGGATCCCTCTTTTCTTCTAGGCTTCTTTCGTTTATCAGGCACCACAGTCGAGAAGGGTCCACTGCTGTCTGACTATTGTTGGCTCCTAGATGGTCACTTAGGAGTTCACATGAGATCTCTTCTTTTCAGCCAAGGCCAGTGACTACTCCTTTCTGCAGCGCTGGCAAGGACTTTAACTGCCTTCCTGTGGGTCTGTTCTCTGACTCCCGCTTCCCTCAGGAGCCTTGTGGTAGACTTGGCAACAAAGTCTCTGCAACTCACTTCCACCGGACACATTTCCACCTTTTCCCCAATAATTTTGGGAACGTTCCACGACTTTCTCAAAACTCTGTGGATGGTTTTTTTTTTTTTTTTTCAAATTATTCTTCTGAACATAAATGTCACGAATACATCCTTAAAAATAAATAAGCTTGTTAGATAAAAATAATTAAAAAGAAGAGTCAAATGTCTATCATACATTTGGGGGAAGTCACAGTCAAGATATTGTTGTCATGGAAACAAACCCACATGAAGCGTTTTTTTGTTTTGTTTTTTTCTCCTACACAAGCAACATTGCTTTTCTACCAGCAAAACAAACAGCCAAACAAACAAACAAAGTATGTGGACATGGGAACTAAAAGTCTACAATCATGCTCAGTGATCTGACTTTACTTAGGCACTGTTACGCTATGAGCTAAATGCTAATGCAGTGACAATGCTAATATACCCATGTTTAGCAAGTATGTATGCCTCATGTTAGTTTTTTAGGTTTTTTTGTGTGTTAGCATGCAAAACTTTGCAAATTAGCACTTAATTTTATTTAAAATATTTCATTGCAAGTACAACTGAAGGTGATGAGCTGTTTCAATGGATGAAGTGCTAGATGATTCAGAGAGAGAGAGAGAGAGAGAGACGGAGAGAGAGATTAAGGTACATTTATTTCCCACCTCTGGAAAACAAAAATGTACCTAATTTCATGACTAACCCTGGGAAAGTTGTTTAGAAACAACATGCTAACCGTATAGCGAGGCTAGAAGAAAGTCTAGGGGCTTTGCAAAGTCATTTGGATTCATCTTCTCATGATCATGCATGTTTGTACAAAATTTATCAGCAATAAAAGTTGTTGAGACATATCAATCTGGGGTAAAAAAAATAAAGTAAAAGAACACATTTTTATTAGATTTTTGGGCTTCTTGCATCAGACTCTGAAGACTTCAAATGCAGCACATGCTGTTACATCCACGTTATGTCTCAATACAGTTTTTTGGCTTGCAAACGTTGTGCTCTATCAGTGTTTTTTATTTCAAAGATTTTTTGATTTGCTGCTGTGTACAGAAATCAATGCTGAATTCAATTTTGTGTTTCTAGGATCTTATATGTCAAAAGAGCAACTTGGCTGGCACCCGAACAAACTAACCAAGCTGTCTTCCCACTCGCCACATTAAGTACAAAACGCTGTCTTGAATGTTAACAGAGCCAGACACTATTTTGCTTACACGAGTCACGGCTGCAGCAGGTCCTACCGGAGCGACAGAGAGAACAGGAATGTTCAAATTTAAATAGCTGTGATGTCCAGTTCAAACTAGAGGAATGTGAAAAAAGAATGGGACGGAGAATGGACACATTTGAAGTGCAGTGACATGAAAACCAACATATGCATTCGTGTCCGGTTAATCATGCAGCAGTTGTTCGGGTAAAAGACATGAAAAGAACCCGATTCACTGTTTGAAGGTAGAGAAGTTAAAAGATGGTGCATAAAGGTAAAATTTCCTCTTTGAAGGTTTCTCCACTGCTGCGCCTGCAGCTGCCATTAGAATTCACCCTCACCACCTTTCAGCTCACCTGGTGTGCCCCCTGCCTTTGCACTGTTATTGATGTCGTACTTTACCTGACTGAGGCAGCTGGAAGTGTGCGTGCGTGCGTGCGTGCACATGTGCATGTGAGCATGTCTTGGGTGGTCATGTGTTTAAGTATTTAAAAATTGCCCCGGAAAACTTGTCTCAAACTCTCAATTTGGTCCACAGAGCAACTTTCTCAGCGGTGTGTGTGCCTGCGTGTGTTTGCCTCAGGCAGCTTCCTGTCTGCCAGTCCGTCTGTCATCAGCAAACTGCATCCAGCAAGCTGAGATAAAACACATGGATGCAGATACACTGGTGATTGTAGAGATTTAAGAGACAACAGAGAAGACCTGAGTGTGCACAGGTGTGATTAAAGCATTTCAAAATAACTTCTCAGAGGATAATTCCTCTACTTTGGAGTCTTCTACAACCTGGTTGAAATTCAAAGTAACTCTTCCCCATAATCGTGCAGACAGATGGTGGATGCTGAAGATGCAGGCAGCAGCAGAAAACTTGTCTGTTTAATGATGACTGCAAAGAAAACTATCCCTGGAAATGGACTTTTTCTATGATAATTCCTCTCAGTCTCATTCTCTCCCCTGATGTCTGGGTACTTATTTGGTTGCATTTTAAGAGGCAGGTAAATTTGGACAGCATTGTTTGATGTCCTTCTTAATACCAAAGTTCTCCGATTTCCCTAAAGAGATCATTAAAGTCTCATCTTATCTTACTCATGCAGACACACAGATGGCAGCCGGTAGAGATTTAGCGGACAAAAGGAGTAATCCTTGATGTTTATCTCAATGATGTTAAGTACAATAGCATATTCTTTGCAAGGAATTTCAAGGCAGTAAGCAAACTTGGCCCTTTTGTGTTCTAATGGGCTCGTGTAGAAATCTGTCTGCCACGTGTAAGATTCAAGTGTTAAAAAAAAGAAGTTAATGGAGGTCAAAAATGTGCTACAGTTTCCATTTAAATGGATGTATTTTCAACCTTGTGGTTTTTAAAAGCATTAAGTTAATATATAAGAGAAATATTCTTATTTGTTTAGATTTAAATCTAAGGTCTGATGGAATTTCACGAGTTGGAAAGTGTAATAAAGCCAAGGCAATATGGCCTGAAAAAACAGGTGCATTGTTGCATAAAAGGTCCAGAAAATAAATAAAGAGCCTGCTTTTTAATCAAACCTCCATAATAAAATAATATAATAAATCCATAATAAAAATCTCCATAAGAACCTCCTTTATTGGACACGCCGTCCATGCTTTAAACTCCATTCCAATTCATTTAATTAACAAGTCATTAGCCATGCTAGCTGCCATATGACGCTGTTCTCACCCCTGAATTCCACAAGATGCGTGTGTTGTCCATCTCCCCTCTGTCATGGCAGTGAAGCTGATACATTTCAACAGTAGTCAATGTGTGTAATTCAAGTGGCTGCGGCTGTGGTACGTTTGTACTCCATCGCAGCTCTGGTAATCCAGAGCCCTCCACAGCAGATTCGCAAGGCTTTAGCAAATAGCAGACTGAGTGGAACAGGAAGTCAGACACAGATAAAACATTAACATTAGTTTCAAGATAAAAGACTGTGTGCTAATGCCAGATCATATTTCGCTTAACTTCACAAACAAAATGTCAGTGTGTGCGAAGCCAGGCCTAAAGTCAACAGATCAGGTTTTCAGAGACCGCGGTCGCTCTTTCTTAATTACGACCAAATCTCATCGTCTCATGACTCCAGCTGTCTGGCCATGCTGGGCTCTGAAGCGCAGCCTGACTGCAGCCGGTAGGTGTTGACGGACTGCGGGGCACAGAGCAAACCCACAGTAGAGCCATTCTGGAACAAAAACAACCAGTGGAATCCCTTAGACTCTGTGCTAAATACTTACATTGGGACATTAATGTGGTCACTATAACATGGCTATCATACTGATGTTCAGCAGATATAATTATTACCATGTTCATCATCTTATTGTTAGCATGCTAAGTTTTGGTAAAGATCACTAAACCAAAGTACAGCTGAGGCTGATGGGGATGTCATCAGTTTTGTACATAGCCTATTTGGTAAACCAAAGTATTGGACACGTTAAAATTTGTTAATCCTGGAGGTGAAAAGTTGAAAAATCTCCAAATATATCAAAAAATGTAAAGTTGGCAGTTTTCTTCTTTAGTGTTGGCTCTGTGACCACTTTTCTTCATTTTTATTCTCTTACAAGTGAGATAAATGCATTTGTATTCAAGTTTTAACACCACCAGTGACAAAGTAATTCAAAATTCTTTAACATGCAAAGTAAAATAATGAATACACACCCATGGAAAACAAGAAGATAATCCAGCGGGAGTATGTCGTTAATCTGAAATACTTTATTATAACGAGTGATCAGAAGGCCCAGGATAGTATGTTTTAAGATGAAATGATGTTGTCCAGACAGAATGTTTTCAGTTTCCATTCCCAGTAGACTGTTGTAAGCTATTTACTTTTACTAGATTCTGTTTAGTTTCTCTTCAAGTAAACTGTATGCTCGCATCAGTGGTTTCTAATCCACTGGAGAACTGTTTGTGGTACACAGTACATTACAGAGAAATGTTTGTCAAAGGGTGTAATCTTTACCCATGTCTGTTTACATATGTTTAAATCATTGCTTCTCCCCTTCAGAGAGCTCTGTATGCAGCACCTCCAGAGCTGTTTATCTCAAACAGTCACACTGGGCTTGTTTTTTTTAAATCTCATGTTCCAGGCACAGGACGTCTCCAGTAGATCCTGTGTATATCCAACCTTTATGGTGTAAGCTGTTTAAAGGTGAGGCACATAGAGTTTGTGTGCAAGACTGACCAGGATCCTGTGTGTACTTTATTTCCAGGTCACCCGTGTACCTGTGGAGAGCTGTAAGCAGCACACCTCCTGTGGAGCCTGCCTGGGATCCGGAGACCCTCACTGTGGCTGGTGTGTGCTGCATAATGTGTAAGTGGAAAGCGAGCTCACAGTGTTGGAGCCATGCTGTAGTTTTAGTGGTTACATAAAATGAGTGCCAAACTTTTTAGAGCTCTACTGTCTTTTACGGACAGAATTGTGGATATTCTATCAAATCCAGTTAGTCTGCATTTCTTTATGATGAAAAGAAATGCATATGTGACATTAATTCTGCCAAAATGTACATCATTATTGCACAGGCATATTGTTTATATCATAAATTAGATTTCTGAATGACAACCCTAAAACTATCTACCCCATTAGCTCCTCTGTGATCATCCTTTTACAGTATGTTCATTAATTAATTGTTTTACATTAAGTTTTACTGCCTGTGTTTCACTTTGTCATTTTTTTAAAGGCAAAAGTTTTTATATGTGTTCAGAGAAGAGGACTTTCATTGTCCGTAACTGTCCCAACTTCAAAACACCTGGAAATGTGCGAGAACCGAAATGTGCTATTTCAAAACTGGTATCCAAACTCATACAGAGAAATGGTGGACCTGAGCCCTGCCAGGAAACTGGCTGGAATGACATCAGTTTAACAGCTGATTGCTATTAACAAGTTAATGCTAATTCACAAGTTATCAGAACAAATCTTTTTGTTTTACCTAACCTAATGGTAGTTGGCTTCTACCCTGTGCTGCTTTTAATCCATTCTGATAAACATTCAACCTAATGTCACATCAAGTTACACACACACACACAGCACTCCAGTGAACTGGGTTTCATGAACTTGTTCTGTTAATTCAGTCAGAGATACTTGTGTCAAAGAATTCAACTTAGAAAATTAGACTTCTAGACTTGGTAGAAAAGATTCTGCTCTTTCAGGGAGCTGTTAAAGAATCATACATGAACGTGCCATCGGA
>JAPQLA010000002.1:7798700-7811811 GCA_029822935.1 Naso vlamingii | reverse complement strand
CAGTTCGGACTGTGAACATTCAAATTGTTAACATGAAATGTAATCATGTAGTCAGTGATGGACAAATGACTTAGTTGTGTATTGAAATGATTCGGAAAAAAAGTGTTTTGTGTAACAGGACATCATGTTAATGGTTAACTCCATCTTCATCACAAAGGTGTAGAAAGATCATATCCTTCCGAACAGCACTGCATGCCAAAGTCATCAAATCAATAAATTCAGGTCTGCAAAATGCATAAAAATATTTCCATAAATTTAATTTGCTAATATTTCATCAACAAGTTTTGCTATATTTGCACAATATTTAGGCAAAATTTTCTGCCACTCACCTGCAACATGAGCTGAGGGCAGAGGCACCTACTGAGCAAGATCCACTCAAGACCCACAATGCACCAATCAAAACGGAAATTTATGCAGTATAATATAGACACCAGTAAAATAAGCAACCGGAAAAGACGTTTCCAGGTTACAGTTAATTATAGAATATATGGTTACTTGTATCTTTCAGTGTACATTTATTCTGTACTTCCTCTCCAGTCTTCCTCTGCGGTTCTGGGTGAACGTCATCAAGAACCCCCAGTTTGTATTTGACATCCATAAGAACAGCATCACAGACGCCTGTCTGTCTGTGGTGGCTCAGACCTTCATGGACTCCTGTTCGACGTCAGAGCACAAACTAGGAAAAGACTCGCCTTCAAATAAGCTTCTCTACGCTAAAGACATCCCCAACTACAAGAACTGGGTAGAGAGGTAAGTCAAAGCTGAACTCAAATCAACCATACTAAACAAGAAAAAAATCCAGAATTTGCAGCTGTTAATGTAAATGCTAAGTGACAAGGTTCCATATGAGTTGCTGGAACCTGGCAATGATGTTGACTTCACTGCAAACTTGACTTTTAAAATAAGGAGCAGTAAGATCAAAGTTAGCTACAAAATTTAGTTTAAAATTAGTGCAGAGAAATTGTGCACTATAATTACAACAACCTGCTGTGGGCCTGTAAATGTACTGTATAAGACACAGAGTAAATATATGCAGACACAGAGTGTAGGAGGTATCAGATGATACCTGCTTTGTCTGTGACATTTTAAACTTGCAATGTGAATTTTACTCTGAGACAAAAACTTCCTTTGATTTTCAAATTCGCTACAGCTGTAAAAAAGCCAAGGATAAAAGAAAACACACAGGTGAAAGCTGGATTTGTAGCAACTGTTTGCCATCCCTCTGCAAATGAAGGCTCAGTCAAAAAAAAAAAAAATGTCCTCTGGTTAACCCCTCATCTTTTATTCAGCTCCAGAATGTTTAAATAAACTAGAGATAAGTTATGCTCCACCGGCGCTTGCAATAGTCGTTGTTTCCACTTTTGGCGAATAGTCCAATAATCTCTAAGTGCCTTTGTCTGGCAAAGTGCATTGCTGCTCCTCCCACAGCCTGACTGATGCTGTGAGAAATGATGAAAGAGTTGTGATTTTACCAAGATTGCAAAGATACCATGTTTACAGAACAGAGAACAACAACTGCCGAGCAAATCATTTGATTAAACTGTGTCTGTTAAAAAGCAATTTAGATTTCCATTGTGCGGTTGTCCCTCTCCTCTCCTGCTGAAGCACTCAGGAGCTAAAAACAGAGGAGCAGACAGTTATCCTTGTACAAGCTTCATTTCTTTTTTCTCAAGCAACATACTTGAATGTAAAGTGCTCCGGCTTGCAGAGAGTGTTTGGAGGCAGTCTGAGGTAAGGATTTATAGATGATGGTTAATTGGGTGCAGTTTAACCTTGTTTCCATCATGCCTCCTAACACGCACTCAAGCCCAGCCTGCACTGCTGCAGTAAACCTTGAGACAGTTGAGATATGGATTCTGCAAACAGGTCCTGGTACAGCTCAATATGGGGATATATTCTTAATATGCTGCATTGTTCACTCAGTGTGTTTTGTTGCTCTTTGGATGCAGCCAACAACACTGAGTCGATAATGTGAACTTGATTATTGCTCTGACAGGGTGGACTTTAAAAAGTTCAAGTTAATGCTTGGGAACATTAGGGACTGTATGAAAATTAGGGAGGGGAGGGAGGCTCAATGTACATATATAAAATCTTAAAATAATACGTCTGTTTTTTTAAAAAGATCTGCTTTAACAACAGTTACTACAGCCTCTGAATGAATGAACCAGGCACACGCAGCAATGATGCTGCTGATGGTTTGGAATGAAGCATTTTTGCCCCACCGTCAATCCCAAAAAACAAACAGGGATTATATTAGATGATGCCATAGCCTGTTATGTATGAGATCAGATCTGACTGACCATCTTGACTTAAATAGGCATGGGTGAATATGAAGGCTCACCAGGATGTTACCAAATAAAATCTAAATCTGGGATGATACGAAGTTAAAATAGTGTCCCTGCTCTCCCTAAACATTTTGTCTACTTAAAGGGTACATATTACTCTTTTCTGTCTCTTTCAGCTTATGAATGATGTTACAAAGTCGGATTTCCTTTTTAAATGATGCCAAAGTATGAAATAATGAGTTACAGATCTGTAGCAGTGACTACTGTGGGCTGTTTCCAGTGGCTCTGAACGCTCCGTTCTCATCAGTTTTTTTTAAATCTCAGACCACTAGTGTGTCACAGTGTGCTGGGCTCCTCTATAGGTTCATCTGGAAGGTGTGTGTTTGAACTGGCCAATCAGAGCAGAGTAAGCCTTTAGAGGTGGGGCAGGGGCTAAAACACAGTGTCTCAGACAGATTCAAAAATCCTGGAAAATACAGGGCTGCTGCAGTTGGCTGTGTGAGCAAACAGATGAGTTTTTTGAGCATCAAAGCATGTAAACCTGCTCTAGCAGTAACCAAGAAGAGAATATGAACCCCAAAAATGAGCATAATATGGCCTCTTTAACCTTCAACAAAAACATAAAATGTATAACAGCCACTCTTTTCTGACTCCCCATTTTCCACCTAATATTTCTAAAGGCCATTAGTGCTCATGCAGAAAAAAGCTTCAACCTGTATGTTCTGTAAGTTCACTCCTCTTTAGCTGTGTTTGGTCAGTCTGTCCTCATCAACTAAATATGAACACTGCACCTTATCAATCCCCAAGTGAGAAGACTGGTCACCAGCTGCTGTTGTTTGCATTCGGTATATATATAAACCAGCCAGTCCAGACAGGAATTGAAGTTTTGGATGGAATACAAGTATGTGCAAAACTCTGCCTGACCTCTCTTCTAGGTATTACTCCGATATCTCCCGTATGCCGGCCATCAGCGATCAGGACATGAGTGCCTACCTAGCAGAGCAGTCGCGCCTGCACCTCAGCCAGTTCAACAGTATGTCTGCACTGCACGAGATCTACTCCTACATCACCAAATACAAAGACGAGGTGAGCTCTCACCAATATGGAGTATGTCACTATATCACCTCAAGGTGATATAGAGTAGAATCAAACCAAACGGACAAAAGTGGTGTAATTACTAGGTAGTGGCATGTGCTGCGTCATTCCCTTTGATTTGTTTTGACTAATACCATGAGGCCATTTTAATTCAATTACACTAATAAGCTTCCACACCGGTACAGACCAGAAAGTATTATCACCATTAGGATGCACATTAAGGCATGAGCTTAACACATTATGAAGCTAATGGAGCTTCATTCATGGATTTTTACCAAAGACTTGCATATACTGTAATTTGTATAAACCAAGAGAGAGTGTGTGTATGTGTGAGTAATACTACTAAAGGAATATTTTAATATTTCGGGAAACAGGCTTATTCGCTAAGAGCTAGATGAAAAGATTTAACCTGGCTGCGCCTGATGATTAGTTATACATAACCATCTGGGAAGACTCCATTTAAAACCACTTGGAAAGGGGCAGGCACTTTGCTGGTAATTGGATAAACCATCTGTCTGACTGACTGACTTCAATCAATCAGACCAATAAACCACGTGACCGGTGGAGCACCATGGTAAATCAGACTCTTACCAAAGTCAGCCGGAAGGGAAGCAAAAACATTTTTTTTCCATCAAGAAAAGCCTTCAGTGTTGTTCTTTGCTCTTTTTCCATTGAAAAAATACTCTCCAGTTCTGATACAACTGATGCTATCGCAGCATCGCGGCTTGCCGTTCAAGTGGTAACCACATAAGAACAGCGTTGCTAGGAAACAGTAATATGGACACCAAAATATCACCTGTTCTCCTCCATGCATTGTATGTGGAAATGAAAAAATTTCTGAAAAAAATGCCAGCTATTTCGTCACAACTTGTGAACTCTGAGCTTTCTGATAAATTCAACTTACTATGTTGTGAATATGAGAAGAGGGAGGCGTTCATATGGTCTCTTCTCGTGAACACAGTAAACACAACCTCATTTGAAGGCACCTTTACTTCCATGGATGCTTCTGTTTGTTGCCACGCCTAAAACCACACCTCGAGATTTCAGCAGACCCTCCTTAGGAGACGCTGACAGGCCTGCAGACTCTTGGTGCTTGCTAAAACCCCTAAATCGGAGCCTGGCCAGATTGATCGCAATGTTTTTTAAGTAAGCTAGAGAATTTCAACACCACTTACTTTTCTGTCCCACATGCGCACTATTTTCAACAGAATTTTGTGTAAATAAAATCATCGTGTACATCTTTTTAAACACACTGCTCATTGTATATCACATCAGTTCCTGAGTTGTCCTTGGTAGAATGTGTTACCATGGTAACCTGTGCCAGTGATGAATTTATTAAAAAAAAAAATACTTAGCATACATAAATCTTATTTCCACATTAAATTAAGCAGTATTGATGTTAACTTTGCTGTCCATAATTATCTATTATGCTGTCATCACCTTTTTGTTGCATTGTGGGATATTTATGATAGTGTGTCTAGTTTGATAGATTGGAGTAGCCTATTTCCTTGGAAATAGTCTACTATGCACTTCACGCATTATTGGTTTCTTACTTAGGTTTCAGATAAACTATGTACCGCACTTGTTGTTGTAGGGTATTAAATCAGCATGTTTTTAAGGAATATTGGATGCAGTCAAACACTGCAGTAAACTATACAAGGCATTTCCTGTGTCACATACATTTAAAACTTGCTATTTGAATTGTTAGATGCAGGTAGCAGGCTAACTTCAGCCAAATAGAGACTTTAAAGTCAATACTTCAAAATTTTGGTTGGCTTTCTTGCTGAGAGTTAGATGATATTACATGTTCAATCTGTCTTGTTCAAAACAGCTTTTAAAAACAGTTTGTGGTTTTAAATTTCTTGGCCGGGCACAATGACTTCAGCTGGTTGCCTAGCAACCTCACAGTGGGGACAAGACTTGTGAAGGTCATTTTTTTCCGACCAAGAAAGGCAGATAACTAGCCTATATTTATGTGTGCACATGGAAAATGTATGTTGTTTTTCACACTGTTTTACGCAACGAGATATAACACATTAATTAGTGAACTTTAGAGGTGCATGTTATCCTTCTTCCCCACCCCTCTGCTCCTACAGTGTGGGTCATATCCGCTTCTGGGACCTGTTGGATGACAATAGCTTTGTCCATTCCAGGGTTCACATCCTCTGGAGACCATGGCCCACAGAGGCCCACACCTTTGTCAGCCGCAATGACCAAACTGAACCTTTGCTGAATGAAGTGGTCTGCTCTATGGAACATTTCGTGTTTTTGTCACTGTAACTCTCAAAACACTCTTGGTTGTGAGCTCTTATTTATTACAGAAATTTTCATTACAGTCACCCCCTGCCCCTTGTGTCACGAAGCACCCGCTCCTCTCTTAGCAACAGTGGCATGACAGTTAACTTGTGTGCATGTAAAGAAGAAGGCAGAAATTTTAAGTTTAACACTTTCATTTAAAAATGTACTCCTCTAATTGCCACTGCTTTGTCCATTATGTTTGCTTGATAATAAAAGGTTGTCAGCGGCACACAATGAATCTTTGGATATGTTTGGCTGCTGAGGATCCAACTGTTGGATCCTTAACGACAGGAGATTCAGCCGTATTTGAAGTAGCCAATGAAATGACACAAACTCCGTTGCGCCTCTGTGACGCAGTCGGCTTACAAATACATCCTTCAGTGGATGTGGCCCCTGCAGTAGGACACAGCTTATATGTCCTCATCAACCTCTGCTTTATCATGCTTTTAAGTGGTGAAGGATAAGTTGCCTCAGCCTCTTTCCCTCCCCTCAGTCCTCCTCTCCAGCCCTTCATCACAGCAGTATTACAATAGTTATGCTTCCTGCTTGCAGCTGGCGCCATTCAAACGAATTGCTCCCCTTCATTACAGCCTATTATCCAGATGTAGGCAGCTGCAAGGTCCCCATTGCCTCTAACAAGTGCCCTGACCTTACACGCACATACACACACAAAGACACCAAAGGCATTAATGTACAAGGATGTGCTTAAACCACTCATGTACACATGCTAATGCAAAACAACACATTAACCAAACGATGCACCACAAAGACAAATGCACACATAAATACAGTGTTTTTTGCACTGTACTGTAACAGCTCCTCCCTCCCTTGTTCATGTCACATTTAATAAGACACCAACACACAAGCTCCCATGCACACTTCAAGTGGCCATTAACACGCCATTACAAACATCCCACTGGCCCTTACATGCACCCTTCCAACCCCGTCCATGTTGTCAGCTTTAGTTGAAAATGTAATCACTAACAAGGAAACTAAAATAAGCACCAGAACGCTCTTTCTGCCCAAGAGCCGGTGTATCTGATCATCAACACATTAAGTAATTGAAGTACCCAGTGTGCTGTGCTTCATGCTATTCTATTGAAATTACAGATTTAGGTGTGATGATGTGTTGTAATCTCCCTCCATATTTTTGTCCAGATCCTGTCAGCGTTACAGAAGGATGAACAGTCACGCAGACAGCGTCTCCGCGGCAAACTGGAGCAGGTCATCGACACCATGGCCCTGACTAGCTGAGGATGGGCCAATCACACGCCTCGGCTAGCAGATGGACTGGCCAACCAACACGCCTTCCCTGACAACCTTTGTGACATTTTGACCCTCGACGTTTGAAGTCTGTTATCACCCTCACAAACAACAAAGAACAGCAGCGGAAAAGACTGCGAGGACACAAGCACCCAGCAGCAGCAGCACACTGGAGAGACAGCAGAGTTTGGAACTAAGGCTGGCCGGGTTGGCTTTTTTTTTTTCTCTCTCTCTCTGAGCCACCAACCCAGGACTAAACTACCAAATCAATCGCACCCTAAGCCTCAGACAATATGGACCTCAGCTCAGGAGAGCATCCATTTTCATCAAGGCCCTCATCACATCTACAGGAGGAGCAGTTGGGTACTTTGGCCACAATCAGGACAAGTTCGTGCACAGTGGTGACCGAAAACTCATCTAGCCGGACACAGAGCTGAAATGCTAAGGGAAAAAATAAGCTCCCAGCTAGTAGCTTTCCTCAGCCAAGGCTACAGTTCAGACTGTGAACCAATAAAAATCCAGGATATATTATTAAAATACTTGATTCCTGTGAGGAATTTTACTTTTCTGTTGCTGTCCTCCACAAGGAGGTCAGAGGTCAGGGACAGCTGCAGAGAAGCAGCCATGGAGTTGGTAGAGATTCAGTGTGGTGCTCAAAGACACTTCAGATGCTTGGCAACACATCGGCTGCTGCCACTGCAGGGCAACCAGGAGGAAGGACATTGCAGGGAAACTCTTCCTCCACTACTGACTCTCCAACTCTGCATCGACAGGAACTCCACTGTAATCTAACAAATAACATTTTCAGTTTCATAACTCTGAATTTGATTTGTTTCTGCATTTGATTTCATGTTTTCCTTCCAAACTGCCTACTCTCCCCAGTGCTGTGCCACTTGTGTTACTGCTGAATTTGCACAACAAAGCTAAATCAAAAGAGAGAAGAGGATATATGATTATACAGTATATATAGATAAATAAATACAAACCTTTTGTTTTTAAAACAAATGAAAAGTTGAAAAAAAAGTTTTCCATTGTAATGTACAAAAGATAAGTTTGAGAGGAGGATTTGATATTTCCAAGATGAAAAATTATGAAAACACAAGGAAAAAGTCGTCCTGTGCCATGTCTTACTTTGAATGTCGTTTAGTGCAAAGAGACTCCTTTTCATTAGATGAAATGTGCTATGATGAAAATGTTGTCATACTTAGTGACTGAAAGTGAGAGTTTAAAAATAGGTAAATGGCAAAAATATATATATTACAGACACTTTCTATATTTCATGAGGTCTTGAGGCTGATTTGTACCACAAGTTTGGCTCTGAAGGTAGTAAAAAGACAAATGATGTAAGGAAGTTGCCTGTGAGCTACCCGACCTACAGTGCATTGGTGTTTGTTTTAGAGAAACCAAATACATTAAGGCCTGGTAAGCTGATTTAGTTGAGAGAAAAGTCATTTTTCTGTCAAAACCGGCTTCATTCTGTGGTAACAGACAACCGTGGAGGCACTAGGCAGCCGTTAAAGCTAAACTCCGTTCTTGGTCCCTCATCTTGTTTTCTAGACTTCCTCTCTTGTCTGAAAAAAAAAAAAAAGTGTTTAATCCACATTGGTGGCCAATTTTGGTGTGCAGAAGAAGGTGAAACACTGTTGTTTAATTTTTGGCTTGTTTTCTAGTCGGCAGGCAGTGAAGCTTGAGGTTCAATTTTTGAAATGTGAATGTGGTTTATGAAAAGATAATGAAATGTAGCTTGATTTATCTAAGTGTTTTTGTACCAGTTGAAGGCCTTTCTTGTCTTTCGTTTAGTGGTTTTATATTGGTAAGAAGAAAAAAAAGAAACATAAATGTTTTTCTTCCATACATGCAGCTTCACATGAATTTGCAGTGCTTCACAAAACATGCATTCATAAACAAAGCATTCCTATTTCCTGCGAGTGTAAAAAGGGTACAAGGCTAGTAACAAAAGCTAGAAAATACAGAAAAGATGTTAAACAAACCAGGGTAATGTATTTGTGGTCGTCCGTAAGAGCTTGTTATGAAATGTACAGCACCAGATCAGAGACATAAACAGCCAGATTAGATCAATGAGGTCAAAAAAAAAAAAAAAAAAATCTGACTTGTATGTACTCATTTTGTCCCTGATTTTGTTTTGCTACTTAATATGAAAAAAAGGATAAAAAGCAAGGAGCCAGGAAAAGGAAAGGAAACAGTTAACGGTGCCTCAAAATCATTTTCTTTTTCTTCCTCATCAGCAGTGCTTCCCTCAGCTGCCTGTAACAAGCCAGTAGAGTTCTCTGTTTCAATCCATTTCAGATTTGCAGGCCAGGACTATTGATAAAGACCTGGTATGTGTCTTCAAAGCCTTCAGAGTTATCTTTATGGTTGTCTAAGAGTATGTACTAAGACTGAGCTGCAGTTTGAGAGTAGGAAACTAAAATATGTCAGTTATTTTCAACACAGTCTTATTTTGTTTTTTTCTCTGTGATGGATCACTGTGACTGCAGGGAGAGCTGCTCTGCAGTGCAATTCAGTGAGATAGGGGGAACCTTTTAAAAAACTTTTCAGCAAAGTAACAGTCCATCTGCAATTAGACCTTCCCACATCCTGTTTTGTCATTATCCATGGTCTGTAACGTGCTGATATTGGAGTAGATGTTGAAGTTCAGCTAGTTGGCACTGAGAAATTCCAGGTTCTTTGATGGCACATTTTTAGTGATTTATTGTAAGTAGTTTAAAAGCAAACTGACAAAACTTTTTACAGATAATACATACATTTTTGAATTAGCCTGCAATTACAAGTATGGTAAATACCTTATTATACATAGCTCCAATATGCCTGTGCACTGCTTGGTGTCACATTTCTAAAGCAAAGAATGAACATCTAAAGCCAAGAGTAATGTAAAACTAATTACCAGTTATATTCAAAATAACAGACAGACGCATGAAATAATGTACACGTCTCAATTTTAATTCATGTGCAGGTGAAAAAATTGTGTTCTTGTGTTGGTTCCAATAATACGAACACAGAAGATCTGCAGCTAGAATAATAAACGTGTGAGCAACACTTTGAAAGCACCATCTGGACCACTTACTGACATACTCCAAGTGATAATTGCTCAGTCACAGCTGTGTTGTAGGAAGAAATGAAAGTGTGACTATTGTATTTGGTGTACGTGTTGAGTTTTCATCGCCTAAGTTGGTAGGAAATTTTCGCTTCAGCCCCTTTGGATTGTGTATTTGAGCAGCAATCCCTCAAATCTATGTTACGCTTTTTTTAAATGGCAAATACTAATTGATAAATTACCTGCATTAACCTGAATTATCATTTCAGGTGACAATGTAACTATGAGACACTGACAGATAGCCTACTCAGAACATGTTAGCTGTTAGCTATTGCAGATGATAGGATTCCCAGCCATATAGACATCTACATAAAACTATAATCTGGATGTTAGCTGCTTAAAAAAAAAAAAAAAAAAAAAAAAAAAAAACCTTTATGCCACGAACAGACCACAAATTACTGCTGTCATGCAAAAACTCTTTTGTCCATCGGCAGTTCATTTCCATATATAGATTTTGGAAATTTCATGAAACCCTTTAACAAGTACAATCTGTTCTCACTAAGATACTAACTTTTTATTTGACAGCATAAATATTTTTTCTTGGCAGAATGAAACGTACTGTATGTGCTTCAATACTTGAACCACTGATCTAAACAGGGTAAAACAACATACAGAGCAGCTGACCAAAGCTTTATTTATCCACACTGGGAGAACAACTTCATGACAAGAGATTATCTTTATCCATCTGCTTTTCAGTTTCTCTACAAAATGATTTGTGCATTCATTCTAGTCATTTAAATATCCCTTTTATTAAAAGTATTTAGTGTTTGTCTTCATGCTTGATCGTGAAAATGAGGGGATGTCACTTTCATAGACAGGCACTCTAACACATTCTGTTGAATGTGAATTAATAACTGAGACACTCTAGAATGTGAACCACTGCATTGATGTCTGACTGCTATTCATTCGCTCAATTGTTCTTTTGATGATTTGTAAAGATGATTTTAGTGATGTGGAAAGAGTAATGAGGCTTAGTTAGTAACCCCAAGGATTACTTTGTAGTCAGTTAAAAAAAAAAAAAAAAAAAAAAGTTCAGCAAGATGGCGAGATAAAGCCCACTTGGTCTCTGGTGCTTTTGTTTCTTAGCTTTGCTTCTTGTTTTCTGCTTCACCATTTGTTGGGGTAGAAGATGAAAAGACTTGGACAAGGCAGAGGAAGTGCTTTGAAGGCCATGGTACCGCTTCATTTTCCATTCTGTTGCATCTGTGCCGTTCAACTTCCACACAGAAAAAGACATTGATGAAGGAGGGAAGAGGAGGGTGGAGTGAGAGGAGTGAGGGGGTGGAGGAAGAGATTCTCTCGACCATTGACTGACACACAGCTGTTCACTGTCTTGTCAGCCTCATTCCATACTGAAAAACTGTGGATTATTCCATACACTTAAAGTGTAAGATTTAATTTACTTCTCAAAAAATTAAGGAAAAAATATATTTGAATATGCATCTCAACAATGAAATATGCTCATCTACTTTCTTTCTAAGAGTGAGTTAAGGAAACTGATACTAATCTCATATCAGTGTGTGAAGCACAGATCTGTAGTTAGGACAGCTAGCCTACTTTAGCACTGAAAGGTATGTCCATAGTGGAAAAAACAAAACAAAACACGTACTGACACCTCTAAAGCTGGTTAAATAAAAAAAAACTGAATATCATTTACATACATGTAAAAGCAAATTGTGGTTATAGGGTGAGTAACTACTGTAAGTTCTGCTAGTGACAGGTATGGAAAAGAAAAAGCACATAGCTTGCCGTATAACATAAAATACCCCCCTCCCCCCAATTTGTCTGTGTATGTTAAACAGACAAAAACATTTATTTTTGTTTACCCCTGCTTTTAGTCTTGCAAACAGGGACTTACTGCATCTTTATGTACCAACATACAGACATAAGATTAATTTTGTAACCATCTCACCCTGAAGCAACAATTCCTATTAAGCCAGTTTTTAGAATTTAGAGTACAAAACTACAGAGAGAAGTTTTGACACGCCACATCTTGATCGCCGGGATTAAATTTCCTCTTTAATAATTGATAATTTTATTTTGAAACTTTACATTTTTGTAGGTGGTCAAGTTAGTTTAAGGCAGGGGTCTTGTTTTTAAGGTAATGCTTTGGCTTTGAGCTAAAACAGCTAGAAATACAGCTGCTAAATGTCCTGACGTGCCCTTGTGAAAAACACTTGAAAAATCTGGGATAGCTGCTTAAAAACACCCAGTTCTGTAGCATCATAATCAGAAAATCTCTCATTCTCTCATAAAAACTTATCTCATATTAGCGTAATAACTATGTACGTATCTCATCTTTTTGCTTAACTGAGCCAACAGTGTCTTCTTTATATTTAGCTTGCATTCATGAGGACAGTATCAGTCTACTTTTCTCACTCTCAGAAAGACACTGAATGGGGGTATTTCCTGAAAAATTGTTTTCAAAATCCCACATTTTATATATCCTGACAGCCATCTGTACAACTATTCTTAGGTGTATGTCAAATGTGCTTATTTTTTAGTATGGACCGCACCTTCCAACGACACGTCACCACTGCACAACCTTAATACTTTCTTCATCTGCCATTTTTAATCCTCCCTGAACATCAACACAGAGAACTTGCTCGTTCCTCCAGTTGTCTCCCACTTCCACACCTGCAGTGTTCACTTTGATTCAAGTACATTTCGGAGAAGGAGTATAGGACGCAAAATACCTTCACACAGATTAAAAAGGAGAGAGGTAGAAAGAAAAAAAACCCTTAAAGAGTTTTAATACTTTATGAATTCTGATACCTTTTTAAGAGTTTCAGACTTGAAGCTGCTGTGACAGGTTTTGGCTGTTTCACGCCCGTGTAAATATCCTGCTCTTTCCTATTTTGCAGATTTATTACGTGTAAATAGACACGCATCAAGGAGAGATTAAACATGTTTTTGCTAAATCTGGCTTGTCTGATGTTTTCATTCCCATTCCCCATCCCTATGTACCCTGAAAGTTGTGGATTTGAAAGTTGTAACAAGTTTGAGGTTTATCTCAAGTTCATGTCACCACAAAAGAACTTGAAAGATCAAAAGC
>JAPQLA010000002.1:7599759-7610333 GCA_029822935.1 Naso vlamingii | reverse complement strand
ATATATATATATATATATATATATATATATATATATATATATACTTAATTAAGTATGTGTTAACAGTCTTATAACTGAACTCTTGTGAAAAAGGTGATAAGGTGATAGCTTCTGTACTGGGAAACACACACTGATGAAACGCTGATAATTAAACACAGTGCAAAGTGACTGCAAATGAAACACAAATTAAATCGGGCATTTCAGTTTTAGTCTTCTGACTACAATTAGATCAGCAGTGAATTACAATGTTTAAGTTTCCCTTCTTTTGCCCATCTGTCAGTCATTGCTGCTTTATTCTCACTTCTTGTTATCCACCCTCCTGTCATTCCTTTTTCTCTTCCAAACCCCCTCATTCAGTCAGCCCTGCCTCACCAACACCACTACCAACCCCAGTAACAGGTAACGGACAGTGGGAGGGTACTTCATCCAAATCTCTCAGTATTGTTAAACAGATAGCGATGCTGCTCTCTGGTGGCCATATAAATGAAGCTATTAACATTTGAACATCTGCAGCTGGAGGAAAATCTTGAGCATTTCTAGTGGTATGATTAGGTTGAATTTTAAGAACTTCCAAACATTGAATAACTACATTAAAATGCAAAAAATAATATATTTTATGTGTACAGGCTCATGGTTAAATCTCCCAGCAGGGACTTTTTGATTTATAATTGCACATTGGGTGCATTCACTGTCGGTGTCTGGAGAGCCTGTGCTGGATTTACACGAAGGCCCTCTGCTTTCTTTAGCCTCAGGCTAAATGCTGTATTGAGGAAGACAGTTCATCAAAACCAGTGACAAGTGTCGAAGCAGGAACTTGTCCAGCTGAAGGGGAGGAGGGAGGAACTGCACTGAGTCCCCTCAAGGCGAAAATTCACATATTTGAGCCTCAGTCCCACTTTTCTCTGGGTTGAGCATGAATATCTTATACAGTGGCTGTTGTTGTTCTTAAAGAATTTGCTGATCACAGTTTAAATTTGTGCTGAAAATTCTCAAAAACACAGTTGGCTTTAAGGAGCCCTAACAATTCCTGCAATGACGCAATAAAATACAAATACCAGAGTTTGTAATGATTATTTATTAATTACCAGTATGCAGCACAACAGATGAGCCAAATTTGTTTGAAGTTGACCTAAAATTTTACTTATATTCACCTTTTGTGCAAAGAAATATAAATGATGATACTGCTGCTATTGTGCACCTTGATCCATTTTTCAAAGGAGGATATAGCTTTTTCTTTTCTTTTTTTTTCTTTTTTTTTTTTTTTGACTTCTTCTGGAAACAGTGTTTAAGCTTCAGGCCTCTGTGTGGGTTGACTGACAATCAGAACCCTGTATTGCTAGGAGGTGCACTGTCAACTTGTGTGCTGTGATACTGACTGGATCATGTCTTATATTAGTATTTGCGTACCCTACAAACACAGATACAAGATGTTTTTTTCCCCGATTGTTACATCTGTTAGAGGTATAAGATCCATATCCCAAAACCCTGAAACCAATCTGACATTTTGACCAATCCTTTAAATCACATTCTGTGGTCCAAAAATATTTTTTTCCATTGACTTTCATTGCTGAGGAAGTGGAGCACACACAGACATACACTCCCAACATTAGTTTAAACTATGCAAACGTTACATAGCTTAGACCTACACTATTCTTTACAGAGCATTATAGTCCACGGACCAGACCCCAAAATTTCACTTGTCAGTACCAGTCAGGTGGGCAAAACTTATAATTTTTGAAAAGGTGAGTGTCTGTAGATGATATTTTGGTATGATAGACTTCTCTAAGTGGTAGCTTCATCAGATAAACCAGCTCATGAAGTCAACCTCACCCTAAAGTAATGTGCATTTTAGACACTGGTGCACATCTTGGTTTATGGTTTATGCTCATGTTTAGGGCATTTTCCAGTGTTTTATATTATTGTGTTTGGTATCATTTTAAAGGGGACACCCTTAGCTTTCATCCAAGTCCAGTTGAGAATATTTCTGACTAGCATAGATGTCCCTGGAGCTGTTCAAACTATTAATTGTACACAATTTTTCACAATTTTGGCCTAAATCATGCACTTTCTTTTAGTCCTGTGACATCCAGGAACATAAGAGACACCAAGCACAAAAACTCTTACTCATCAGAAATATTCACAACAGGCTTGAATGAAAGCTAAGAGTGTCCCCTTTAAAATAATACCAAACACAATAATGTAAAACATTGAAAAAATGTCCTAAACATGAACCTAAACCAAGATATGCACCAATGTTTAAAATGCAATTTACCTTAAGCGGGGTACACACTACAAAGTAATCGGGCTGATTTTGGGCCCGATTCTTCCCTTCTGTTCAAAGTCAGCCAAGGCCCAATTATCTGATAGTTCTAAAGATTATCTTGCCAGATTTTCCTGTTGTGTGAGGTGTTTTTTACCCTCCCCGATGTCCTTGGAGGACAGTCGGGGCCACCCCAATTTGAAATTGTAAATGTTAAACATGTTCAATATTTATAATTAGAAATCCTGTTGTGTGGAGGTAACAAGGCCAAGCATGCACGCTGTGGATTGTCATGTGGAACAAAACAATAACCAATCAGGAAGCAAGCTGACTGAAGATGGAAGCACAACAAAGTCATGGCAATAATGATTAATGTATAACGTATAATAGCGTAAATGTAAATGGGGGACCGACTTGTTAACAGCACGAGTGTTTATACGATGTATACCACAGTTGAACTGACAAGGAGAGGAGTTGGACCAAAACTGCAACTGCAATGAATGTACCAGGTAGCTAACATGGCTAGCCAGGCTAGCTACTAGGTAGTCCGCCATGTTTTATTTACTCTAAAGTCGCATTTGACTGTGACTTTAGAGTCTCGACTGGGAGAGTCGAGACTCTGATTGTTGGTGGAGAGAATCTGTTAGTGTGTGGTGTGCTGTGTTGATGATCTCGTAGCACACCATACACTATAACAACAAACTGTGAAATCTGTCATTATTTGTCATCATGTGTGGGGTCTCTCTCATTTTTTTAAAACTGATTAAGATTTTAAAAATCTTGTAATGTGTGCCAGGCTTTAGGGAGAGGTTAACTTCATGAGCTGGATGCTCTGTTACAGCTATAGAAAAGTCTGTCATACCAAAATATCATCTAAAGAGATGGACCTTTTCAAAAAATAAAAGTAAGTTTGACCACCTGAGTGTTACCAAAATCTGGTCTAGCCCATGGACAATTAATTCAAAACAAATATTACATAGTTTCGTGGTCCAAGGATGACATCCAGTGCAGCCACTGACACTCAGAGATCAGCAGTATTAATTTCTTGCTTAGTGTTGTCATTGTTCATCGCTTGTATGTAAGACGTGACAGCTGGTCTTAGTGGTAGTTGTCTCGCCCCTCCTCCACTGTTAATGGATGACTGGGTTAAAAGTAATAGTGATGAGGCCAAACGTGTGTAGCATCGTAGCAGCGCTGCAAATGCTATTAAATAAAAACAAGCTGGCTTCAAGAAAATGCTTTTGTGGATGAATTTTTAAAGGAATGTAATTTAAGTTTCTTTTATTTTTTTTACAATAACAATCAAACAAGAGCATGCCAAAACAAACACCAAAGATGCACTTCAGTTAAATAATAATAATAATTTCATTTTGACTTTGACTGCAGTGCACGTCTGTATGTTCTGCAAAGAGATTCACACTATAAGCTTCCTTTATTCTGTCTTGTTTGGCAGCCTTTGAGACTTGGCTAATAAGCACAAGCTACCACAGTGATGCTTTGCTGCAGAGCAGGCATACTGCAATTGGAGAGACCTGTGTAGACAGATGGGAGATTTACAAATGCTGGAAGAGCAGAGAGCGGAGCTGGCAATGGCACACCTAAGAGAGATTTCCATTTACTACAGGCTTCTTGTCTTCATCAAGGTTGGTGCTATGGTGTCACATTTCTGATGCCAAAGTGAGCTGGGAATGAGTTGAGACAGATAATGTCACAACATCTGCTTTGACTGTGAGTGGCATAGCAAAGACAGTAATTTTATCTGCATCCATCGCAATCAACTGTCAGGGTTTTTTTTTTTCTTTTTTCATCTTGTATATTTCACATAAGTATTCATATATACAGCCCTTGCTTTATGTATTAAACTGTCTGGGAAATTGAAACGAAACTGATGAATATTTATCTTCTGCCATCATTTCTCTCTTCAGTAATTTTCTCAATCTGTTTCAGAAATGAGCTAGTCACATCAGGTCTGTGTTGCATGGGGGTAGGGGGCGGGGGGCAGTGTTTGTCAAGAGGTAGAAGGCAGTAATTCGGCAGCTGAAAAGCTTCGTAATCACACATTACTGATCTGGCCTCACAGTCGTGTCCCCACAAACAGCTCCTCGTGCTCACCTGGCTTCCCCTTTTGTTTGCCAACCTGTCTATCGGACTCAAGGATAATAACCGAGACCATGGGTCTGGTCACAATGAGGAAACAGGTCCCAACTCATATCTCATAACGCGATGGTGGCAGCTCACTATTGATTTCCTTCATAAACCACGCTTGGCGTCTCCCTTTCCCAACCCTGCTCTTTCTCTCAGTGTCTCGACCCGCTGTACTCTTGTCACCCACAAACTGCATCCACCCCGTCAACACCCCTAAAGAGTAATTGCTCACTCTTTTATTTTCTCCTGCGTGGTTCTGTATTGAGCTACTCATCTCTGACAGTGGTGCAGCTCAAATTAAATTCCCCCATCTGATAATGAAAGTCATTAGGTCCCACTGGAGTCTTGTGGAGGGCCAAACAAAGCCTGGTGGAGGCCTGTGTAATAACCCCAGGAAAGGACAACACATGGCTGGGGAGAGGGAAAGAAAGGTGGACATGGGCTTTCTGCACTCACAGCTTATTCCTTTTTACTCGCTGTAGAAGGAGTAGATTTTTCCTTTTTCCCTCCCGCCCACTGAATTAACACCAGCTGAGTCTGATTATTTACCAGTGCCCTAATTAAGGTGCCATCAGTGTTCTATCTGGGCAGGTGATTGTTGGTCAGAAGTGCACCTAATTCCACTGCTGTCGCCTTGACACCTGGTTGGTTTACTGTGTTGGCACTGCATGTGCCGCAGTGCCTCTTTGTAAGCAGGTTTCCATGTGTTTGTAGGGTATACTTACAGTTTTTCTGTGTTGTTTCCTCTGCTTCCTGCCTTATAACATGTTAGACTTGTCCTAATGGAGCTGATTTGGAGTAGTGTGCTCTGCTTTGAGCCTTTGCTTAATGCAGCATGCAGCCAACTTTTTAAAGTAGACTGGCTTCTGTTTTGCTGACTTAGCCCGTAGTTAAGTTTGACTGTCTGCGGTGATCACCTAAAGTGTAGAAAAGAAAGGAGAAAATCTTACCACAGGTGAAGTTCTGGGTAGAGTTGTGGATCACATGCAAGACTCTCACGCAGGAGACCAGAGTGCAGTTCTGTATAAAGCTGATAATAAATGTTGATTGACTTTAAGGGGGCATGAATGGTTGTTTGTCTCTACCGCCCGATTTACACGTGGTATTAAAATATGATCTGTGCACAAATAAGTTATCCAGACATGGAAAAAAGTATGTTAATGCAAGGTGTAAATGCATCAAGGTTGGATTATGATCGGATCTGCCAGAATCATCTGAAGGTAGTCTGGCTCATATTGTGTTCAGATCTTATGTATGTGTAAATGCAATCTGTACATTTTACTGGCATCAGGCTTGCTGCGGCCTGCAGTAGTCAGTGTTCCCGGTGGGCACCATCATTTTGCCTTTTGAAAAATCAATACTGTTGGACGCCACAGACAGACGCCACAATCAACGCGTCCAGCTGAGTCGCTGCACAAAGCTGCTGCACAGCGGCAGTTCACTTAAATATGGTGAGAGTAAGGAGAGTTGACCTGCAGGATGATGGATAAGTTGTCAAAGTAAAATGCAAAAAGTACCTTCTTCAAAATATTTCTGACAGTAATAAAGAGCTTACAACAAGTCGTGACTGGTGAGTTTGTTTGCTTACCTTGTCTTCTGCAGGCAGCTCATCATCTATGCTCTGTTCTTGTTCCATCACTTTCACAGATGGTATAAAACTACTCCCAGACATAATTAAAATTAATCAAATGTCAACAAATGAAAGTTACCATTGTTTTCGCTCCACACGTTGTTGATGATCAATGGCAGTAAACTAAGGCTAAGGAATAATAACTGTGTTGCTTTATTGCACATTCAGCAATACAAATTGCTGTGGTAGTCCGCCCAGGACCTTGTGCTTCACGGAATTCAAGAATGCACACAAATTCAAACAAAATCCTGAAATATCTAGAGCTTTTTCAAATTCCCACTCTTTAAGAATGTATTTGCATAAAAAGGCTCCAATCCAGAATTATCTCATAGTGTGAAGGTTGAACAAAATCAAGCCTCATCTTCCACAACCAACCTTTGTGTGAGGATTCCTTTCTCAGCTTTTATGTAATAGGCATGAGTTTATGTATGTGTATCCGTTTATCCCTCCATCTTTAGGCATCAAACATGTTTTGTTTTTCTTTCTTAACAGTTCCCTTTTAGGAAGAGACGGCAATCCAAACCTTGTTAAAGGATCGCAGAAAAATTAGACATTGGTTTGATTCTGCTGTTAGCGGTAAATAGGTCTAATGAATAAAAATAGAACCGACTATGTTGTATGTGTGTGTGTGTGTGTGTGTGTGTGTGCATTTGATGGCACAGGTGGGGGGTCCTTCTATTACAACACTCAAACCATCAGGTTCATTAGCCCAACAATTACACATTCATGAATTTGCTATTAAAATGGCATTTGCTGAGCTGAGTGCGCCAGCTCCTGTCAACCTTAAGTGCTGGGTAAAATACTTTTAATTGGTCTCAGTCTTTTGCCTGGTTGATTATGGGGGCAGGCTTTCTGGGAGCACGTTTGAAACATGGGGGCTAAAAGCCTCCCAAGATTGTGGGCTGGCAGAGGCAGAGTGGAGGAGATGCTCTAGAGGGAAAGGTCAGGGTAATCACCATAAAGGGCAGTGTGCAAAATAATTAAAGAGAGAATAATTGGCTGTGAGTTGTTTATGTGCATCCGTGTTTGTGTAATGGTAGCAAAAAACATCACGAGTATGTGAACTATGCGTACCAACACGGTAAAGATAGAATTTAGTAGAGATGTGATCCAGTTTGAATATCTGTGGAAATGACACCAGAACTCTTTACTTTTGAATAAATTATTAGTTCTTTTATCGTTATCAGTTAGTATTATATGCAAGATGGTTTCCCTTCTGGCTAGAATGTACACATTCTGTTAAAATGATAGCAGAAAATTGTCTGCAACAGTTATGATCCTCCAAGACAAAAAGCAGAGCTCCAGAACACGTTCCAGCCTCAGATACTAGCTCTGCTAATGCTTGGCTGCTACAGGATATAACAGCCAACAACATTGGGAAAGAGGGATACACAATATTAATTTGAGCAATAAACATAATGTGCATTATGGGTAATTGTTATGATAGGTGCCTATGTAGACCTAAGTGTAACTGTGAGGTAAAGAAAAGCAAAGTCTTACTGACAATACACAAGAGGGAGTCTCTTTTAAGCTGCCAGTAGGGGGAGAAAGAAAGAATTTGAGCGAGAGATGACAAGAGAAAAAATTGGACCTACAACTGCAACACACTCAAAAAGAAGTAAAAAAGGAGTTTTGGTTTATTCACTACCACAAATTATTAATACATACCCTCTTAAAAGTAAGCAACAACAATAAAGAGCTGTCAGAGAAGAAAAACTAATGACTCGTTATACACACACACACACACACACACATAGACTGGGATGTACTTACCTCTGGACTCCACTAGTTGCGTGTGCGTAATGGGACAGCTCCCCTGCAGTTTTGCTCCATGCTGCCTTTTTCCCAATTTTTGGCTGGTCCTGGAAGGGACCTGCCCAACACATGGCTGTGTCCATGACTGACTGAGCAGAGTTTAGTGAGCAGTGTGTTCGGGTCATTGCGTAGCTCCTCAGGTTTGCTCGCAGCATGTGTCCACGCCTCCCAGCCACAACACTGCAGTTATTTCACTAAACGCGAGCGGAGTTGAGAAGCAGGAGTTTGAGGGAGCAGGTTTGTTCCTAAACACCGGTCTGCTTTTCTTTCCATCCTGATGTTGTGTGTCCGTCAGAGGAACGCTGATTTTTAAGGTGAAACAGCGGTATTGTGTTTTACTGATCCATTTATATATGAGAGAAGAGGATCTCTGCGGATTAGACTAACAAGTCAGCCTCTAGACACTTTGCTTAACTAGAGACTGATGACATGCCCCCAGCTTTCGTTGCTTACCTGGGTGAACAGAGTTACAGAGTTTTAAAAAACCCTTGCATTGCAGAACCAATCCTAAGTCTTTAGGACGGTCCTTCATGTTGTGGCTGGTGACTTGCTGAAGTCTTGTATTAGTAAACACTGTCCAATCGCTTAGTCGCGCTCCTCAAAGAAAATTCACTCAAAGTTTGTTGATGCAGCATTTGCGGCGCAACATTTCCATCAATTTGAAACAAACATACCCTTTTATTAGGACATGATTCATGGGCCCGGCTTTATATATCCGACTATACATTGGCTTTAGAGGACATTACAGAGTTACACCAGGAGGCGGACTACCCAAAGTGGTGACGTTAAGTGGAAGCTGTTGCACGCTTTTGCGACGTTATGGACGCAGCTAAGCTGATGTGGAGCTGATCTAACGTTGCTCTGGGCATACATTTTAATGTTATAAAAAGTTCTCTCCGTGTTACAAAGTGACTCGCGATATCTCTAGCCTGCTTCCCTACAGAGGAGAAAAGGAGTAGCTCACTATTTAAGGGAAGGCGTCTCCTTTTCAAAAATGTGAGGGGCATTGTTTTGTTAGCGGTGGTTCTCCCAGCAACTGCCTTGCATTTTGACGTCCCCAGATGATCGGTAGAGATCTCCGATTGTCTGGTATCGCAAGGCTATCTGTGGATCAGTTTTTAGACAGTCACAAGCACAGCACGCTAGCTCTGCAGCTAACAGCTCATTGTTACAAACTAGCTTAAAAAGGAAGCTGTCTGTATGCCATTTAACCGTTTAGCTTAGCTTACCATGAATGTAAAATCTTACAAACTCTTGTGTACTGCTGCTGACTGAGACAACCAGCCGCTCCTCTAGCAGCAGCAGCAAGAGAGAGGAGATCCGATACTGAACCATTCTTTCTAAACTTCGCTCAGAATTGTTTGTTGATGTCAGGAATATGATTACATTTATTAGTGTTTAAGATTTGTTTCCAATTACATATTATTGACTTCATTTTTGTGCTGTCAAAGTATATGCATTAATGACGCTTTATGGCAATTAATTTTAATGCCGTTAAATTTTTTGACGTGCAATTAACGCGTGCAGGTTCTGTCTAGGGCTGCGGAAAAAAAAACTGATTCATCAATGCATTGCAATTTATTTTTTCCTAATAAAACCCCAACCCCAATCCTGCTAACTCAGGAATGAGCAGCCAATGTTTGCAGTTAAGTTACTGTGAGCTAAAATAGAGTCAACAGCTCAAATTATGTTACCAACGACGACAGCACTTAAATACTTTGACCTACTTAACATTACTCCTTCTCCATTGTCTCTCCATCGCAGTTTGTCCTGCAGGTTCAGCTTCATCAACACAACAGTTAGCAAGCTAAATAATTTTAACGGTTTGTTTGCTCACCAACATCACTAATATTCCCATCTAGATGATCTCTGACCTACGTTTCAGCGTTTCTGTCTGCAGTCATCATGCACCACATGGCTAATTTGCATATAAGCTACTAAATGTTTCTGTGCACAGAGTGCTCAATCAAATATACTGTATATCACAGTATTTTTTTGTTTTTTTGCAAGCATATTTTCCACTCTCATGTTTATAAGAGTATTGAAAACTTGAAAAATATCCCTTAAAGGTAGATTTAGAACAGAAAATTTTAAAAAGTGGGATTAATTTGCAATCAATCACGAGTTAGCGATGGAAATCATGCAATTAATTCAGATTTAATATTTTAATCAATTGACAGCACTACTTTATTTGAAAACATTTGGAAATGCACTCAGAAGTGCCTAAGCACTGTGTAGTCTATAATTTAGCCTCATCTATGAAAATTAGAAAAAGGTAACAGGCCCACAGAAGTCTTCTTCCCTCTCATTGCGCCACGTAATGCAAACGCCCTATTGTTCCTAAAAGCACAACTATATTATTCATCCTATTATATCTTGATTGACTTACTAAGACGACCGCATAACAACTACTAATATCTGAACATGCTCATGTTACACATTACCTCTAACTATCACTAAAACACATTGTCCAAAAAAAAATGCATTCACCAAACGGGACCAGCCACATACTAGGTTTTAACCTAGTCTCATTTGGCTATAATACCAATAAGCTGATAACTGTCACGAGGTGGAAGTGTTACTTTTATGGTTATTTATTTAGTGTGTGTGCATGTTTTAAATTTGAGATTTTATTAATGTGCAAGATTTTAGTCTGGTTTTATTTTTCATGAGTGATAAGAGCTGGGGTTCACATTTATTTTTCTTTAATCAGAGTGCTGTTTT
>JAPQLA010000002.1:7449369-7459736 GCA_029822935.1 Naso vlamingii | reverse complement strand
ATAGGTTCTGTTTCGGTCTCCGCCATAAGTGAAAAACATGTCTGACGTAGTTGCTGAATTAAAACAGCAGCATGCTGCAGCTGGAAGCAGTTTTAACGTTCCGTAGAGCTGCGGGGAACTGCAGTTGAATGATAATTGTCTTTGGTTCTATCACTTCAAGTGACCTCTTTAACTTTACACATATTGTTCATAGTTGCTTTACTTCCTGCTTTTTTTGCATTAAAAAGCAAAAAGGTTTTTAATTTAGAAATAATAACTGTAGATGTAACATTACTATAAGTGCATATGACAGGTAGTAAAAGCCTCAAGGCAAAAATGATTTCACACATTTCACACACACACTCTTTATGTTCTGCTCTTTATGTAACTGTACTTTGTTCTTATAGTAATCTGTGCGCTCATGCACACATTATACCCTAAAGCTGCACTATCTCAGCTTCAAGCTGAGGCATGATACAAACCATGTATAGCTCCTATACTGACTCAAACTGGGCCTGAGCCCAAATATAACATACTGGGAGGATCCTTCAACAGAACATGCATTTAGGACTTATGCAAATAGACAGCCTGATTGTTCTTCTAATCCACTTTTTTGGGTGGAAGATTGCTCATGGGCCAGTTCTCTTTCACAGCTTCATTATCCGTCATTCTCAAACTCATGCCTTCCCTTGCTCTAGCCTCTTTTCTGTTTCTTGCTCCCTCCCGTTTCTAATCTAACTTGTGTAAAGTTCCTTGGCTCCATATGTTCCAGGGATGGTGGGAGGGTCACTGAGTTTATAGGGTGGAGGGCACTTGTGTTGATTACTGCTTTTGCACTTATGTCCTTGGGGCGGCTTAGCTTGGCGTTGCTGCAGAACAACATAAAGTGTACATATTAGCGTGGGCGCTGTGGGAAACACATATGCAGGCTTTGTTCTAGCTTGTCCCTAAACTCTGCTCGGCAGCCAACAGCGCGCAGAGAAAACAACTGAGCAAGGTGAGGCTGTTAGGCTGGTTACACACCTGGAAAATTTAGGTAACACATATTTGGCAAGCCCATGTACTGTATTGCACATAGTTTATCTGTCATCTTTTAGTTCTTCTCTTTTTGTTTAGTTTATCCTGTTAGCTTAAAGCCTTTTTTGTCTCATGCCACTGCACTGTGGCTCAGTTTCAACTGTGTAAGTTGAAAATGAAATCATGTTATTGCATGACAGCACTAATCAGTGACAGAAGTTTGCCTCCTTCATGAAAGGCTACATACTAGCAACCATAAAATCTCTTTTGACTCGTTTTATACACTGTTTTAAAAAAAAAAAAAAAAAAACAGTGGAGGAGAATTCAATTCCTCAGTTTGTTCTTTTGAGCACACAGAATCCTCTCAGCTCCACAGAGGCTGTCTCATAGATGACCTCCCTGCAGAGGTCAGAGAATGACAACACGGTCATTTAGGAGGATTAATAACATTTCATAATAAATGGATAGCACAGTAAAGTACTCTGTTTGCCGATCAGTTGAGCTCCAATGATAAATCAAACTATGATAGCTCTGTCACCACCCAACAGCATTGTTTAGGAGTGATGATGAATGCATCAGCTGACAAGACTAACAAGCCACTGCACTGCTGACAGATGCCGAGTTCACACACGTCACAGTGTTATTACAGCAAACTGTTTGGGTTTGTGCCATCAAATGCTGTCTCCATGCAGGTCTGAGCTGAAAATACTGCACGCTCATGTGCCTGGTGCCCGCATGTGTACCTTTGAGTGTTTACATGTGACTTTGTCTATGCATCCAGATCCGTCCAAGAGCATAACCATAATCTACCACCGGAGAGGAAGAGAGGGATGGCATGCCAAAAAACTTAAAACATGAAAACAGGTTGGCAAAAGAAGAAATATAACTTCGATTAAGTCATATGCAGAAGTTCAGCCAATGAAATACCAGTCCTCTCTACTTCAGAGGAGCCAGCACATGGGTCTGCTCTAAGGTTACGGAGGGTAAAAGGTACCTCCATTTCCTGGCCCAAAGGGAGAGGAGCAATGAAAGGGCAACTTTATAGTACAGTACACTGTTGCTGTGAAGCTAAGACTGCAGAAGTGTATTTTGGGATGACTGGTTATGTTTTAGTTTATTTAGAGAAATGTTGTAGGGCGTTAATTTCTTATAAAGGACACCTACTAGTTTCGGTCTTACGGTCTATCACCCTTCTATATTAATGTGCTGGCTCAATCTGTATCTGTACCTAGATAAAAAAAAAGATTATCTTATTGCCAAACGCGTGCTCCTTTAGTGCCAAATCCACTTCTGCCTGCAGCACATATGGCCTGTCATTTGTAAAAAAATCTTGATTTGTGTACAATAACATGGCTAGATAGCTAGTCTTATTACGCACACTGTCAAATTATATTTATAATATTTATTGTTTTTTGACAGTGTGCAATGATCTTGACTTTGATTATTGCAAGCATAACGTAAGCTTTTTCACTCATCGATGGCCAAAGAAGTTAATTAGCTGAGTGGTCAAAACAATATCTCCTGTTACCAAGTTTTATCTAAGGTTTGACCTATTTACTGGAGTAGTAAACATCATTTGCATTGCATAACTTTATGGGATGGCAATAATTGTGCCAGGATTTAGTCAAACCCTCATGTGTTACCAGGGAAATTAAATTACTGCTTGTGAAAGAGTTTACTGATATAAAAAAAGGAATGAAAATTAAACTAAAAGTCAAAACTGTTTTTCTCTGGCAAAAAATCATGGTATACAGGAATAGTGCCCTTCAGCGTGTCTATTATTGAGAAATAATGAAGTCTCCGAGGTGAGTTCCTATGTACTATAATTGTTCCTGACTTTAACTGATGTCACATTACGAGGTCATTTTATTTGAAAGAATATATATTCTTGTGCACAAATTTGTGTAAAATATAAATTTGGGACAACAAGTGTCTGAAGTTGTAAATGTTAAACTTTCAAGATGCAAAAAGCCAAATTAAAGATATAGTTTTACATTTTGACTCTGTGGAAAAGCCATCTGCCTTGACCTCTATATTTGACCAATTAACATGTCATATCTTGTTTTTTTTAAATCAATTTACAGCAAAGCTGTAACAGTAAACTGCGGTTTTACGTGGATTAGGTGCTGTACTGATTTACTGGAGACTCTGCTGTCTCCCTGGCAACCTCACTGTAAATGAAAGACATGAGAGTCGATTCAATCGTCTCACTTGACTTTCTACAAATGTCAAACTACACTGTATTACACAGTGTTCCTTGGGGGAAAGAAAGTGTTCACTATAAAGGCTTTGAACACATTATTTCTTCATCTAACACTTGAAAAAACATCCTTGCCTCAAGCCAGTTTAAAAACTACACAGTGACAAAGAACTTTTTTGTCCAGAATAACTTTATGTTACATAATATACCTATAGGTACTTGGATATATGCCCAGACATTTTGCATATTGTGAAAAAAAGTGTCAGATCTGAAGGATCTTAAATAGCAGCAGGTGCAGCGCAGCCTCCTCACAGTGTGATGTTACAGGGAAACTGATAAAGCGTGGGCCACAACAGTCTGCTGAGCTGCCCCAAACTTACCTGATCGACTCTATCTCATACACACCAACATAAATATGCATGACTTTCCTTTCCTAAACCTAATAGAAATTTTTACATCACATTAGATCTCAAATACCTACTAAAATTCAACTTCATGCATGATGCTTTCCCTTATTTAACCCTGTGTACATCCACGTGTGGAAATAAGCAAACACACACACACACATACATGCAAGACTAGAGGCACCCTTGGGCAATAACTAGGCCTATGTAAAGAGGAAGAATCCACTGACCAGCAGGTCAGAAGTTGACATTTGTATTTCCGATCGAAAAGTTTGAATTAGGAACTAGTTACAAGACACCGAAAGGACAGAAAAGCTAATTAAGCCTTAGCCTTTAAAAATGTGTCATGGATTGAATATTAATTTCAGGCACCATTAGAGTTTGTCTGATGGGAAAACTTTGAACTTGATTCTGTGATAATCTGTAGTATCTCTAGTGCATAAATATGTGTTAGTGTGAAGTGGTCACAGACGGTGAGCAAACAAGTGGAGTAACTAGCAGAGGGCAAAGTCTGCACGCAGACAACTTCAAAAGGCGCTCTATCTAATCTACAACTTTACCAAGGTACAAAAATACAGATAGTGGGGACACACAACCCACATGTGGAACAGAACAAATAACAAATTCTAACCTTCTTAATTTAAAAAAAAAAGAAAAAAAAGAAAAAAGCTTCAGTCAAGTTTCCCTGAGGATGGACTCTTGTCCCTTCTCCTCCCATCAATGAACCAAATCTAAACTGAGCTTCCTGAATAATCTCATCGTAAATTTAACGCCCTTTTATGCGCACATAAAACCTCTTCTCATTCTTGTAAAACAACATCTTGGTTGTCTTAAACAAACTGGTGACATGAAAGACACTTTTTGGAATACTCTAACATTTTAGCCATCAAAGAGCAGCTTAATATACAAACCATAAAAATTCCCCATCCTATTGCACTTGATGGATTAAGATCTGAACTTTAAGGTAAAAGTCAGAGATAGTCTCTTCATATCAGTAATGACTCTGCAATAAATAGCACCTTCATCCCTGTTTTTGTTGCATGATGAATTAATGTGCAGCACTCTGTACATCGCTACAAAGTTTACACAATTTCTAAAAAGTCAATTATCAACAGTTGTCATCGGTAAGTGTTTTGTTTTTGAGACTAAAGTGGAAGTTGATAACCCATCTTGTAATGTCTGTAGTGTAGATACACTTTACACTCGTGCATTGCATACACATTCAGCTGCACCATACTCCGTTCTTTCATTTCACTTTACTCGTCCAACCTTTCATCACTTCAAGGCAGCAAAGTGTCAGAGTTTGGAGGCTTATATATATCTAATTTATCTTGATCTCTCTGGTATCTCTGCTTTCCTCTTTCAGCTTATTAATTACATTAATCAATTGATTTTACAACAACACTTGGTTCTGCTCACCTCCATCCACAGCCGGACCATGTGCAGGCGAACGGCTTCTCCCCTGTGTGCCTTCTCAGATGGGCTTTAAGGTGACTGCTTTTGGTGTACATCTTATTACAGCCAGGAAAAGAGCACTTGTGCATTTTAATAAGGTCTGCTACTGCACTCTTCTGGTACCGCTGACTTCCAGCGAGAGCCCCTGCAGCTGAACTTCCAACTAACCCGCCTTCCCCAAGGCTAAGGGGTTTTGCAGCAATGGGCACTGGTGCAATCCGTACAAATTTGGACGAAACAGCGCCTCTGTTTTTGTTTGAGCCACTTATGTTTGCTGAGGAAAGCAGCTGAGGCACCAAGGCAAACGTCTGACCCTGGATGTTGACCAGGAGCTGGGCAATTTTGACATCCGACTGGGCCTGTGTTGGCTGGGATTCGGTGTTCTGGCTTTGGATCTGCTGGCTGACAGTATCTGATATGGCACTAGGGTTGGGTTCTTGTTTGATCTGTATGGGTTGGATTTGCAGGATGACAGGCACAGTGGAGGCAGCACTGGTACCTTCTGATGAGGCTGACGGTGAACCACAGTCCTCCTGTTTGATCCCATCAACTTTGCTGATAGAAGTAGAACTACTTCTACAACTAGCCTCAACTGCTGATGGTGAGTTGTTCATGTCAGACGCACATGGTGCATGTTTGGTCTCTAGGTAGGAGGAGAGAGGAGAATGAGCTACAGGCACAGTCTGGTCTGAGTTCTGTAACACTGAGACAAGTTCTCCTGCTAATGTTCTCGAACTATCTGCCTCAGCATCCTCTGACGTTGTTGACATTCCCTCATCGCTCCCCTCCTCTTCTTTCTCCATTGCCACCACCATGTTCTCCTCCAGAAACTCCTCAATCTCCTCCAGGGTGGGCTGAAAAAGAAGTGCTGTTGGATCCTGCAGCTCGTCCAGAAAGATAGGGAACTCATAACTGTCCTCTTTGGTCTGCTGAAGGAGACACAGCCGCTGTTCCCTCTTGGACTCCCAGGCCAGGCCCATGGGTAAAAGAGGGGTAGATGAGGGGATGGAGGAGGGTTGGGAGGACAGGGGTACAGATGAAGATGAGGGAGAAGAATGACAGCTGCTGCTAGCATTAGAGCTTAATGAGGTGATGTGGGAGGCCTGTGAGAGGAGGAGGTCAAGCAGGCTGTCTTGACTCTCTCCTCCTGAGGAGCTACAGCTCCCACTGCTCCTGCTGCTCCTATTTTCATAGCTGAAGTCAAGAACGTGCGGCAACGTCGGTGATGAGGACTCGGGGCTAGAGCAGAGGGAAGAACAGGGGCTGGAGGACTCACTGAGGTCATCCTCAGAGAGGCGAGGAGAAGAGGAGAGTGTCATCCCTTGGTACGGGTGGTGGTGGTGATCATAGATGCATGCATCAGTTACCATGATGCCCGGCGACATGCCACCACTTGCGTGGCGACAGAGGGAGTGGTAATCAGACCCCGAGGAGCCGGTATAATAATGGAAGGTCTCCTCACCAAGTGGCAAGTGATCCACCATTCCTGTGCGGATGAATGGCAGCTGGACTCCCTTGAGCTCTGAAGATCAAGCTTTTCTGCTGGAGATCGGCCAAATCTTGATGAAAAGCTTCTTTCTCCTCTCTGCAAAAGACAAATAAGTGCATTCTTGATGACAATAATAGAAATTTGTTGGTAAACTGGACAGAACACAAACCAGACCTGCAGTGTTTCTCTAAAATAAAGAGAAAGACTGTAGCGACGAACGAGTGGTGTGCTTGACATCAATTAAATCTCAATTTTTAGTTAACAAATTTGTGCAAAACATAAACAGCAGGGCACCACAGCAACAACTGGCCTCAAGTGTATATGCATTGTGTAAAAATAAGCAAACCAGCAGACTGAAAATTATGATTTGGTCCTGGTTACCTGCTGCTTGTTCAAGAGGTCTGCCGCTGATGGCACTTCAAAAAGAAAATCAACCACGTGTGAAGGAAGTGGAATTTGAAGACTGCGTGTGTGTGTGTGTGTGTGTGTGTGTGTGTATACGCTGCAGCTGCTGGCTCAGACTTCACGCTGACCATGTGGAATCAGGGGTTCCCATTTCTCACCATGTCTAACATTAAAGCCACATGGTCCTGCTCTCATGCAACGATGTGTTTCTTTTCATTTCTCTCTTGTGGTAATTATAACAGCTTCGAAAGACTGACAAACACATGCAATGCAACAGAACTTTTAGAGACATTACGAGAAACTTTCAGAAATTGGTATAAAACTACAAAGTTCACATGAGACTCCATGCAAACTACCAGCAAAGCACAACAGAGGTTAACAGGATGGTATTTTATGGTAATCCCTCTGTCTAAGATCACTAGATTCAATGGGGATGATAAGTGAAGGATTTAGTGTCTATTTTTATCCACAGCCCACAACAATTCCCCCCGTCCACATCTATGGATTAAAATAATAGACATTAACAAAGGACCTTACATGCAGTGAGTGGCTTATGATGATTAAATATGACGCTGAAGTCCCCTTTAAAACCTTAAAAGGCTACATGTGTATTACACGAGAGGAGCCTGAAAACAAAATGACCGCGCGTGCGCCCTCTTCTGTAAAGCTTAAGAACGGCTGCTTTTTAAAAGAAGTCCGAGGACCTGCAGAGGTCGTCACAGAGATTTCAGAAAGTCGCAGGAAAATATTTTTAATTATTAATTTTATTATTACTTAATAGACTTTGAGTCACAAATATCAATCACGGGACGTTAAAGGCGACTGATCATATCTCCCACCGCTGCTGTGTCCAACCTTCCTTTGGTTATGTAATCAGTGATCTCACCTAAAATTTCGACCAAGATATGGTGTGATAACATCATATGACGTCGACAGGCTAGTGTCTACTGCTGCTGTGCCAAGGCCACATCTCATGAAAAAAAAAAACAAAAAAAAAAGTTTGAGAAGAGACTTTACAACAGCTCGTCCAGGCCAAGTCTTAAGTCATTTGCCCTGTGGTAACCCTGCCGCTGTGAAACATCAAAAAGTCTCTGACAGCATGATGCGCTCAGGTCTTCAGCACGCTGCATGAATTATTAGTTCTGGAGGTTAATAGCTCGTGATATATGGCATGTTTAACACCACGGGAGGCGACAACTAGTCAGATCACAGAAAAACATGTTTGTTTGTTTGTTTTTGTTTTGTTTTAGATTTGTTTTTAACACAACATAGGCATTAAAAATGATACAGACGGGATATGCGTGCAAGTCAACATTTTCCCATCACTTAATTGTGGTGGAAGCAGCGTCAGGCACATATGCAGCAGCCTGCAGTCCTTTATTTCAAATGCTTCTCCATTCACTCAGCACAGCCATGCATCCTGTAGCTACTGTATTCCACAATGAGAGAAAGAAAACGCTCGGGCACAAACAAACAAACAAACACTTTTCCTTACTAAAATCACACCAGGATGTTTACTACTCACGCACTCACCTGTTTATGTGACAATCCAAAGTTCCGCTCCTCTGCGCTGAGCGCTCTTTTCTTGAAAGTCGCTGTCAGTGCGTAACGGTGCGTAATGGCAATATAACTCCACGACACGGTCTTAGCATAGCTGTACGGCTCCACGCTCTCTCTCTCTCTCTCTGTCTCTCACACACGCACACACGCTATCACTCTCTCCTTAGAGGGCTGCTATTTCGCTTAACCGTCACATGATCGGAGCTGGGTATGTTATACCAGTCAAATTAGGGGGTCGGCCCAAGAAGGCTCGCCTGCTCGGCGCGCCGCAATTGGCTCTCGGCGGAGAGAGGCCGGCCTCAGGGTCTGGCGTCAATGGAGAGGGAGTGTGTGTGAGTGTGTGTGAGAGAGTGAGGCCGGATCATAAAATTACTTTCATATCCCGAAGATAAAAAATATATATATATGGGACTTAGAGATGGGTCATGCAGTTTTATTACGTTGTTTACTCTGTATTTAGCCTACATTTAGCTTCTTGCATAATTTCCCCGTTCCATTGAGTCTGTTACGTGTGTTTTATGTGACTTGTAAAAATGCCCTCTGGTAAATGTTTAGCTTATATACACCATTAAAGTGTGTTTCTTGTGTAATATAATCCACTCATATAGTAATAATGCCTCATTGAAAAAAAACCTCTTCATATAATTAGCACAGAAACGTTTCATTTTTGAGACTTCAAGGTCCAGTGTGTGGAATTTTGGGGGATTTATTGGCTGAAATTAATTACAATATTTATAAATATGTTATCATTAGTTTATAATCACCTGGACATTAAAATCATTGTGTCCTTATTACCTTAGAATGAACCTTTAATATGCACAGAGGGAACAGGTCCCATTCCACAGAGTCCACAATGTTATTGCACCGCAATGTTTCTACAGAAGACCAGAAAGGACAAACCAAACACTGACTCTAAAAAGTGCCTTTTGGATTTTTTTTTTCCAACTTTCACAGCAGCTGTAGCTTCCTTTGGGATCTGCAACTTCACTGCTACACACCGGACATTCAAATGTCACTGTTTATGTTTATGGACTAATATACATTAAGGTAACTGAGCTGCCAAGATACATGTAACAGAAATAGGGGTTTGAATGTCAAGATTTTAGTTCAAAAGAGTTCACTCTGCTGCCTGGAAACCACACTGAGCTTATTGCCTTTAACACTTGAGCATGTCTGAAAAGGTGACTGAGTGAATGAGGGAGCCATTGAGAAGGTGAGTGTGTGTGTTTACACGCCTCCTAATAACATCAGTAATAGTTTTGCTTGAACTCCAGCTGAGCAGACCTCATATAAACAGCTTCACAGGGCTGAAGTAACTTGACTGGCTCCAACCTAATTTGATTTGCCTGCGTAGGTTAGATTAACTTTGTGTTTGGATAAATGATCCACTTTCAGCTTGCTTGTAAACATAAGAAGTGTTTCACTGTGTACTTGTATTTAGTCAAGAGTTGGTGGCCATTATGCTGTGTAAAAGGATCCAAAATGCCACACTGACAAGATCTCCTTAGCGTATGGGTGCAACTGAATACTACTGCATCCACTGATCCTGCTACTTACTGATACTGATAGTGCTTCTTGTAATACTGCTACTGCAATTGCTTGTACTGCTATTGATACTATGCTACTACTACAAGGATTATTATACTACAGGTTATACCAGGTACTGCTGCAGCTACTACTGTTACTGCTGCCAAGACCAGAGAGACTTCTACTGTTTCAACCAATCAAGATAAGAGCAGACAAACATGACTTTCTTACCCACCGAATGACCACGCCCCCTTTTGAGTGAAAACACTCAGTAAATGTGATGCTGCAAAGTAAAAAAACTACTTTAGAAACAGACTGAAAGAACACTCAT
>JAPQLA010000002.1:7388928-7400139 GCA_029822935.1 Naso vlamingii | reverse complement strand
GGATTGTTTGCAGGTTTGAGTGTATGTATACTGACCCTGCAGTTACTGAGCTCTTCCGCAGTAAAGATAATGACTCCACACTTCTTCCCTGGAATCCCACTGAGAGCCAAAGGAGAGAAAGAGAGAATGAAGCATGACATTAATAATAAAAGTGCCAAGCATATGTCATTCATAGTTATTAAGTATTATTGTGATAGGTGACAGCCCAGAATGAAGAGTGTCATATTTTCAAGAAAAAGCTTGAAGTGCTGCACTGCTTTTCACTGTCATTTCTAAAAAATTATGTCTTTTAGACACAGTGATGGACGGTTTTTTTTTTTTAACCTTTTTTTTAAAAGCTTTTTTTAACATTTAATTTTGACTGAAAAACAAAATCACAAAATCACATCGCACCTGTCCTGTGGATTTGAAGCACATTTTGGTCACAGCATTTCTACCACATATCAGGAAACTTATTTACACTCACATGGTTTGAAAGGAAATGTAGTTTACCCAAATGCAACATCTCATCTTTTAGCACAGCAGTCTTCAAAGCAACAGCTAGGTTTAAAATGTCTCTTTTTTCATCAGGGCAATATCTCTGGTTATAAACAATGGAAACCATTACACAATGTGGCCACTGGCACAGCTGAGTTGCTCAAAGGCATCTCAGATGTGGTTAACAACAGAAGGGGAAGTTCTTTAACTTTCCTGCTCAGGTTACTCCTGCTAGTCCAGGATGTCAAAGTCAACACGGTGTTTTAATATTTTAAAGCAACACCATGAAATACCTGCTCAACAGCAACCCCTGTGATCACAAGTGGCAGTTTAAATACAGAAGATTCAGGAAGTACACAGATGTAGTCACGACAGGTACAGCAATTTTTGTCTACAGTTTGATTACAATAGCTACCACTGACCACAATAAGTTTTCAGACCATGTAAGGATGTAGCTTTAATATTTTTGAGTGCACGAAAGTAAAAAACAAACAAAAAAGCAAAAAAAGAAAACAAACAAAAAAAGCCCTCTGTATGTGAGATGTAAATCGTGTTCTTTATTCAAAATATGTTTACATGTGCTTCCTGCTAACTTGATATATATGCTACTTATTCCACTGGGTTTCCTGGCTTTTTACATCCACCCACTTCCTGTGGCATACTTTTTTTTGTTGTTGTTTTTTTGTTGTTGTTTTTTTTCCCCACAGCAAACTTTCACATGGGGCTGTAAAAATAAATAAATAAAGTCGGCCAAAAAAATACATAGATCACTCAAAAAATAAATGACTTTTCAAACGTCAATGCAAGCATTAATTAATATAAATATAATTATGAAACAATAATGTTGATAGAATTTGATTTGGGTTTTAAAATTTTTCTGTAATTATTTGACTTTTTTTTAAAGTTTTCTTACTATTTGTTCCATTTCTGTATGTTTTTTTTAATTTTAATTTTTATACTTATATATTTCTTATGTTTTTTTTTTTGTTTTTTTTTTTGCATTTCCCCCATATTTAAGCATTGTCATATGTTGCCTGCTGAAGCCCTGGAATAGTCTTTCTGTGATAAAGCAGGACTCTGGCAGTTAGGCTTACAGGATTTTACACAGTTGTCCATAAAAACATTAAATTAGCATGTTGTCAGTGCCTAAATTGATGTAGCCATACCCCTCAGCACAGGGGGCAATGCCTCAACAAATGGCTTTTTGTGCCCTCCCCAGAATGTAGGCCTATTAGCCTATATAATGATAAAAATTGAAGTGGAGATGAAACATGGAACAAATTGACTGTAGTTTGTTTCATTTTTACCTAAGGCAAGCTATGGCACCTAATTCAAACTTTATATTTATCTGGTATTGCAAGAAAACCAGATAGTAATTCACTCTATTGCCAGTGGGGTGCAGCCATCTTCACACAGGCTCAGTGGTGATGTCACAGGTACGGTTCTGGTTCTGCTTGTGGGGAGGACATACACTGCATTGCCAGTGTGGATGAATGTTCCAATCTGTTTTGATGGACAAATTGGAGTTTGTGTTTTCATACAGACATGAAAATACAATAGGTACAATTACAAAGACAGTGAGAAGTAATTTTTTCCAAGGCCAGACTAATTTTATCATCTCTTAATGAGGAGGGAGTTCTTCGTTTCCAAAATAACGTTAACGTTACTGCGTTACTACGCAGCAAGATCTTGGAGGTGTCTTCACATTAAGAATACAAAGACTGTTTTGTTCACTGACAAATGGATGGGCTCACATTTAACAACCCGAACCGATGGCTTGGTAAGGCTAACGTTATAGTAGCGTTTTAGTATAGCGGTTAACATTAATCTTTCAAATCAACGTGAACCGACACCTTGGTGGAGACAAGTTAAACACATTCACCTACTGTCTCCATCAAGGTGCTGGTTCACATCATTGATTTGAATGATTAATCTTAGCCAGCATTACACTAGTGTCACCATGATCATCAGCAGCTAATGTAGCTAATGTTAGCCTGATCAAGTTGTTGGTTCGGGTTGGTAAACATGCACCCCTTCATATGTCGGTGAACAAAACTTTTTATTCTTGACACCACATCTTGCTGCTTCTAAAGTAACATTACGTTAACGTTATTTTGAAAATAAAGAGCTCCCTCCTCATTATGAGAATTGGCTTATAAACTAGATGACAAAGTTAGCCTTGGAAAAAATAACTTTTTACCACATTTACTTCTCACTACTTCGTAATGGTTTCTCTCTGTCAAACTGGATTTTAAAGATGGTGAAACTGTTTTTTGTTCATTCTACTTCTGGCTGCTCTGTTTCACATGTTTCTTAATTTCGTAAGAGTCTTAAAGTCTTAATTTTTGCTAAACTAAACACTAACTGCTAACTGGTGCTGCCATTAGCTTGTTGTTTAGGTTGCTGTGACTCTGACCACATACTGCTTGGAGCTCTGAGCCCCGTGTTGCTGTTTACACCTGTCACCTTGTTGAAATTGAGAGTTTCTACATCTTAGAACAAACACAAACACAGTGTGATGAATCAGATCCATTAATCATGCAGCATGGAGAGGAGACCTCTACAAGCGTTCTCTGAGAGTTATATACTGTTGCTGTACAACTCATCTGATCAGTTCCCACATACCACCAGTCCAGGAGCTTTTGACTGCGGGGAGGATAAGGGTTGTCGGTGGGGACCAAGTGAGGAATGCAAGAATGCAGGATAGCAGGAATTTTTGTTTGCATCTCTTTCATCAGTTTCAACTCTGTTATTTCTCTTCTTTGATGTATTTAAGATTAAAGCTTGTAAGGGATGTTTTCCGTTCCTTCTGTTTCTCTCCTTTTTCAAATTCACATTAAATTTAAAACTCAGGACTTAACTATGACGAAAGAACAACTCATTTTACCATCACAAAAGAAACTGAACAAAAAGAGAGTGTAGAGTAGATGTCTAGAGTAGACTCAGTGAAAAAGAAAGGAGGGACAGGAGGGAATGACAGAAAAAACATGAGTCAAATTTGTGACAATGCGGGCACAAAAGGACTAAGCTTTGCTGCTGCTTCATTATACATTCCTGAATCGCAAAATGAGTTCAAAAATGATGAAGGAGGAGAAGTGGGAGTGAGAGAAGAAGTAATGACACATGAAGATGGAGATGAAAAAAAAAACAGTTTAAACAAAGAGGAAAAGAGCGAGGAAGGAAGGACAGACAGACAAGTCATGCAAGAAAATATTCAAACACATTCTAATGAAACTTTTCATGATTTATAATATCCTTTTATTAGATGGGTTTTTTTTCATAAGACAAAATTTTTCATGAAATTAAAATCCAACGTTTTTATTTTCGTAGCATGCAATTTATATGCAAGATCGGACTAGAATAAAAACTGGCTTGTGACATTTGACCAGCCAAAACCCACCACAATGAATACAAAATAAAGTTACACTTGACAAGAATTAAATAAGTAAATAGAGACTGAAATCTTAAAATAACATTTGTAAAATTTAATGTGATACAGAAATCCCTCTATTATGTCACATAATGATAATAAAGTATTTAATTGTGAATAGATAAAACAGTGTTACATTATTTTTATTTATTTATTTATTTTTGTCTAGTTGTTGTGTTTGGATTTACATCAAAGAGAGACATCTGTCCTCAGTCCTTGTGTTCAGCATCTCTGCTGGAAGTGGAAGTGCCGTTATAACTGTCCATCAGCTCACTGTGGCTGTGATGTGAGAGTTGGTAGTTTGAAAGCAGCTAGATGATCTTAGCATGCCAGCTAACATTCAAACAAGTTTAAATCAAAAGAGGATCATGCGCGACTTAACAGCTCATTGACTTTGTTGGGGAGGATTTTACAGTTCTCATCAAGGACTTTGCCTCTCATAAAACCAGGAAACAGACATTTTAAAGGCAGGAATGGATTTTAATACCTGTGTTTATTGATTGATTTGTCTAGCCTATTATTCCTATGCTTGCACCACCTGTGAGTAGACAAAAGCATGAAAGCATTCCTTACTTGCATGAGCTTTGCTTTTTGACGTTGATGCTTCATTCTACTGCGGTCATTAAGACATTATTGTGCTTTAACTTATACAAAGAGCTTGCCTTCAGCACACGCTGTGTTGCATGTGTGGTATGTAAGCATGCAAATGCGTACATTTTGATGATGCAATGTCTATTTCATGAATGTATGCTTGATTATTGACTTAGAATAATTGTATGGCATGCATCTGGTGCCACAATAGTCATTACTGTATGCAAAGCAAGCACGGCTGATTTTTGTTCAGGTCAGATGAAGTAAAAGTTAGAGTGAGTCATGAGTTGGGTTTGGATGGGGGTGGAGTTGCCAGTCCATGCAAACCAAGTGCCTGGCAAGTTACATTCCTCTGAGGTTGGAACTGCTAAAGGATGACCATGATGCTGAAAGTAATAAGTAAGCTTGAAAGTAGACCTCTGAGGTTAGATTAGTTATTTAATACATGGCTGCAGGCATTTGAACAAATATCCAAAGCTAATGTTCTTTCCCGTGAACCCAGTTGATAGAATAAGATGTTTGACAATTTTAAACATGTCCTCAAGTAGTCCAGCACTGATCTGAAGCAGTTTGTTGTAAAAGTGCAACTGTAAAGTCTTTATTTCTTTCAGTGGAGCATTTCTATGTCATCAGCTAGTAATTCATGCCAAAGTCTTTGGCTGTCCATCAGCATTTGTTTTATTCTGTGGGTACAAAGTCTGCCATTAAACTTAGTCCTGAAGCTCAAAGAAGAGAGAAAACTACAACCAACCGTGCTTTTGAAAAGTATATTGAGAGGCATCCATTGTTTCCACACCTGACAGTCTTGTGACAGCTGAATCAAATTGAATGGCATAGCCACAATGTGTTTGGGCGTTGATATCCTGACACCCTTTTTCCAAACACACACCTGCAAACGCCATGAAATAATTATATAAATAAAAATAAATAAAAAATAAATATTAACAATGAGTTTATGTCTACAGCACAGAGTAGGCGTCTGTGACTAAATGTAGCAACAGAGATGCCATATATACTTCAGTTAAACAAGGTTGGGGAGTAACACATTACTTAGTAACGCATTACAATAATTTTATTACTTTTCTGAGTAAGGAATTACAATTGCCAAAACAGTAATAATATTACAGTTACTGATCCAAGTAACGCTACATTACTGCGTTACTAGAAGGGGATGTGTATTTTGTCATCGTACATCTTATGACAATGAGGTATATGTGCATTTGCCGATATATATTTGTCTACAAGAGGCTTATTTTGATTTGAGTGGTCACTAATGTTAAAGTTCTAATAACTTACTGATGGTGTCACTATGCCTAAGCATGTATTTAAATCAGTAGCCATTAATAACAAAGTTGTTGTTCCAATAAAGTAGATTAAGTTTTGGGAGGTGGAAAAACAGGTTGTGAGTCACTTTTTTATGAAGTCCATTGGGTTGCAAAAGTAATATAGTGCAGTAATGAATAACATGACTAATTACTTTTGATACAAAGTGATAAGTAAAGTAAATGTATTACTTTTGTGAGGAGTAATGAGTAATAAGTAGCTTATTACCATTTCTGAGTAATTTGTCCAACACTGCAATTTAGCCTAATTAAAGTCATAAGCATGACTGACATAAGTGTAAAACGATAAAAGATTCTGCAGTTTTCATCACAAGGATTTTTTTTCATAGCTTCTTATGTTTTTTTTTTTTTTTTTTACATTTCTCTTACTTTTTCATCTGCTCCCTTGTTCCACAGTGTCGTCCAAATTCAACTTTTTGGAAACAGGGGGCCTGAGGCAAAGCCAGGAGACAGCGTTACTGTTCACTGACCCTGAATATTTCAGCTGCGTCCCAGTTCAGTGTCACAATAAAGCAGATTGCAGAATAACAGTCCCATCAAAGGATCACTGACACAGACTTATTCAGCTTTGATGCTAAAGAAAGAGAAGGAGGAGCGAAACATTTGGCAGAGTGTGAGAGAAAAGGCAAAAAGAAGTGAGGGTGTAGGGAAAATTGATTCAAGGACAAAGGCAAAAAGGGACTGAGAGAAGAGAAAATGATGAAACTAAAGTATAAACAAATGAGAGTGTCTGTTTGGCCACGTCTCATAAATCCACAGCCTGCCATCACGAAGTTTAGAAGTCAATGGCTCCTCTTGCTCATGCTGCCCGCCAGCTGCAGCAGGCAGCTACAGCGGGAGAATTATTTATGAATTTATCTCCACAGTGTGTCCAACTGCACACCCGCTAGCTAGCCCACCAGATACAAGAGCTGCCTGGACTCTGGAGTATCAGTCCAAGCCTTGATTGCTCACTGACTACAGAATAATAATGACATGCTGTTCCTCTGCTAGATATTACAAGTATTTAGCTTGGTCTGTTTCTCGTCATGAGGTGAACTTAAGGGCACAGAGACTTGTAAAAGCTTTGCTTTCAAGATGTGCTTCCATCGCTGTAATCTTGGATTACATGTTGCAAAAAGCTCAACACTCGCTTCATGTGTATTGATTTGGAATATCTCTCCCACAATATTTAGGCAAACAACGATCAAAGTGTGGCAGCTTTGAGGTATTTCAAAAGGTGAAAACTGTGTTTAATGTGAAACACAGCAGGCTGGGCTGCCATCTGCTATTGCTGAGGTGACAAGAAGTTCGGTCTCTTGACAGAACACTGGGTAACCTTAGGGTCATTGCTGTCATTTGAAAAGTTCACAGAGTGCCACGTATGAGCTTACTGGCCTTTTTTTTCTTTTTTTTTCCTTTTTCCTGGGAATCAACCCAGTCATGTCTGCAGCTCAGCTTGGCTCTCTGACTCAGGCATTATCTAACAACTCTGTAAGATAATGTGCTTTCACTGATTTGCTCAGATGATTTTTTGCTCAGACAATTTTAACTGGAAACATATTTATGCTGTATTAGTAAAAACAAAATTGTCCTCCTAACCACCTTTCATACAGGCCAATTTCTACCTTGATACTCATTGGCACTGTGGCGTTGTCGGTTAAAGTGCTTGTCTGGTAAACAGGAGGTCCTGGGTGCGAATCCCAATGGTGCCTTTTTTTTCAGTGCTTTATTCATTCATACTGAGCGGTTCAACGGAAGATTGCGCACTTTCGAACTGGATTGCACTGTCACATTGGTCATGCTGACCTGTTCAACTGGACAGCTCACGCTGAAGTCTTGGCAAATGAACAGCGCGCCATGGTTGGATAGGTAGGTGATGTCTGTCTTTGACAGACTTTTGAATTGTTTAGTCTCCCATAGAGGAAACAGCTTTGCACTTGCTATATCGCACCATTGTGACAAAAAGAGAGCTGAGCCAGAAGGCAAAGCTCTCTATCTACCCTTCAATCTTCATTCCTACGCTCACTTATGGTCATACAGGGTGGGTCATGACCAAAATAATGAGATCACTGAAGAAAGCAACTGAAATGGGTTTCCTTAGGAGAGTGGCTGGCATCTCCCTTAGGGATAAGGTGACAAGTTCAGTCATCCCTGCAGAACTTGGGGTAGAGCCACTGCACCTTTGCGTTAAAAGGAGCCAGTTAAGGTGGTTCCAGGTGCCTCCTGGTCGCCTCCCTAGGAAGGCGCTCCAGGCACATCCAGCTAGGAAGAGGCCCCTGGGCAGACCCAAGTCCAGGTGGAGAGATTATGTCTCTGCACTGGCCTGGGAACGCCTCAGGATCCCCCAGTCAGAGCTGGCTGATGTGGCCAGGGTAAGGGAAGTCTGGGGCCCCCTGCTGAAACTGCTGCCGCCATGACCCGACCACTGAGAAAAACAAAATCATATACAACTTTTTAAGACCTGCATCAAAAGTTACACAAAAATTCAAAACTGTCATAGTAGGCAACTTGCCTACTCGCGACCCGGGTCGCCAGATCTGGTGACTCTCCAGGCCCCCTTAGCAACTAACATTGTCAAAAGCGACTAGCAACAAAACTTGCGACTTTTTCTGGTCTTTTGAAGACTGTTTCAGGTGACACCAATACATTTTAGTGACGTGAAAACACGTAACTCACTCTGTTTGCAGTTCATGTCCTTAATGAGCCACGGGGGCTGCCGCGAGCCCCTCCCCAGTCTCAAAGCACTCAGGTGGTCAGTCTCTTCCGCAGGCGGAACAGAGAAGATCCGCACAAATCCAATCCCACCCTGGCTTAAAGAGTGGTGTTTAAATGAAAATGTTTCTTCACTGTCACACTAAAATCACTGCCTCTGACTCTTACACAGCATCAGTCACTTACTTGTCTCGCAAATTATGTGTGTGAGCCTCTCTGCGACACCAAGAAGCTAAACATCTAGCTTGCTAGGTAAAAAACAAACAAACAAAAAAAAAAAACAAAACAAAAACACCAAGTAACTCCGCCAGTGTCTCTTTAGCGTCTCCTTGCCAGTCCCAAGCCCGGATAAAGGAGGAGGGTTGGACGTAGAGCTAGCAATTCCACCCCACATAACTCAATCTTTTGATTAAATTTGATATTCTAAGATTTTACGATACTGGTTTATATAATGTGGGTCTAGAAAAAGTATCGAAGTCATGAAGTTATTTTGAAAAGTGAGATATTTCAACTGCAAAATTCAGAGCAGCTGTTTGTTCATTTTGGCTTTCTGTTTCTGGTATTTTTTTTTTTTTTCATTATCAACTGTTTTGATGGAATTGTGACATAAAATAAAACGAGAATTAATTAAAAAAAGTTCAGCGGTAGGTCTTAACTTATTTAGGGTGTTTTTCACTCACTTTTTGTCTCTCCCACGACGTTAATCCTTTCTCCTATATAATGTCCATTACATGCAAATTACTTATTATGCAAATTAGTTGATGACATCATTTAGCAACTTCTAGTGACTTTTAGGACAGCCAATAGCTACTTTCCCTACTTTTCTTACTGTAGGCCTGATGGTTAGAGAAGCAAGCGTGTGATCGCAAGGTTGCCAGTTCAAACCCCTGACTGGTAGGATTACTGGGGGTGGTGAAAGTTAAGGGAACTGCTTTTTCTTCCGTTTCAAATGCAATCATCTCAGCTTAATCATTAGCATGAAACAATTCGTCTTGTAACAATGTTGGTTATATTATAATTATGTTGTTTTTTCTTTTGTCTTGAATGAACTTCAGCTATGAAGATTTATCCTTTTGCTTTCACTATTGCCTTTACTGTCAGTTGTACTTATGAGTACTTTACCGTTAGATGTTACTGGTACTTCTAGTTTAATTATTTCATTTATAATCTTTTCACAGTGACTGGCCTAGACAAGTCACAAAAATGGAAGGATGATATTACTGCTACTGCGAGCCTCACTAATTAAACTAAAATATAACAATATCAAGCAAGGTTGGCTCTCATCGGTTCTTTTTTTACTCATTTCTACATTCTCTCTGTGTTTATCCTTAGCCATAGTACTTTTTTCCTTTATATTTTATTCAGTCAGTGCACTTATCTCTCACAGTAATTTCTCCCAGATCTGTTATCTATGTATTGCCCTCTTTTCCAAGGCCACTCTTATCCCATTTCTAAACACAGTATGAAATAAAAACACTGTATCCTGGGGATTGTATAGTTGTCTATAAACGCACTGCAACACTACCCCTCCACAACACCACCACAAGAGTCCAAAACCGTGAAGGTCTGCTATTGAATTTTCCTGTAAACAATCATGTTTTCATTCAGTGTTACTAATAAAATTTTACAATAAAAACTTTAAATCTTTTGCAGAAATTCTAAAATATTTGAAGTCCACCATTGTTTTCATCTATGATAATTATTAGATCTAAAATGTGTGCACTTCATACAGTACACTACATAACCTCTGTGGTCTTAATGAACTGACAAGTCTGCAACCTTTCCTATACAGAACACCTCAAATGTAAATCAGTATCTTCTAGCATATGTGAAATAAATGTGGATATTTTCCCTATATCCAAAATATTGGATATTTTCATTGGCCTAGAATTTACCTAAATAAACCACAGGTCATCACATGGAGTTTTTTCTGTAAGCAGTGTCATGTTACATGCCTGGGCATGACCAAATAGGTAAGGCGGAACAAGTTGTGACACAGAAGTCAAGGTGAGGGCATCACCTCGACCTGAATCTGACATCACCGGTACACAGAAAGAACCGCATTACCTTCTGCCTGTCACACTGTATGAGAAAAAAACATCATCACTTCACCTATAGAACAAACATTTGAGATGTCGGTTGTTGCTCGGCAGGTTTGGTGCATCGTCCACTTCACAGAAGGCTAGTGGTTTGATTTCCAGATTTTCCAAACCTCATAAAGATACAGATAATGTTAATGCTAAACCCTGAACTGCACCAGCTGACTCCTGCTTGGATGTTTGTGTCCACTAATGTGCCTTGCTAATGGTAGCTGAATCTCTACTATGCACTAAAGGTGACCTGGCTTTTTGTTACCTCCGGCCCTCAGTTATGGAACTTCTTACCTGTTTTTTCTTGGCCCAATTACATTTAGGAAAACTCGGCGACATCTTTTGAGTATCTTCAAAAAAACTCACTTTTATTTTTCTGTATTTTCTATAATATTTTGTTTACTTTTATTAATCCTTTTTATTGTGAAGCATAAAATATTTTAATCAGAGCCTAAACTTAAGTGTGTCAAATTTGCATAGTGTTGGAGATTGGCATGAGTTGTTAGCGTTAACACATTTTTAGGGATATGAAAAATATGTCGACTCAATGACCATTTTCCGACTCGTGCTCTAGTGTTCTAGAACT
>JAPQLA010000002.1:7283592-7304420 GCA_029822935.1 Naso vlamingii | reverse complement strand
ACAAAATCTTTATATGTGTGTGTGTGTAGGATTTTAAACTGACTTTAATTCAACACATTACAGAACGAGAAATATCACTAATAACAGCTTTGCAACAGCTTTGATTACATGTAATGTTAAGTCCTCCCAAAAGTAGAAAGTAAAAGATAATAAATATGGAAGACAAATATCCAGCATCTCAATCCACAAAGACATGTTACAGGACCATAAACAGCAATGTGGCTGTATGTGGTTTCTTTGGTATAAGTTTAAAAAATGCAGAATTCACATGTGGAAAGTTGCCGCCAGCCGCCTGTCTACCGACTCTTCGATGCAGGAAGCACTGCTGTGAGCCGCCCTTTCCTGTGTGTACTCACAGTGATAATGTAATGTGATTTCAAGGGAAAAACATCTATTTTTCTCTTACCATGATGCATTGCGGGCCAGAATCTCAATCAACACACACTCACTTGACTCCACAGTAGGTGAAACACACCCTGGTAGCCACATAATGATTATTTGCACAGATTAATTTTGAAAGGGCAACAACCAATGAGGACAGAGTAATGACTGTCTGACCAATCCAGAAATTTGGTCGCTACACTCACTGAGCGACAAACGCTTTTGTAGGGCTTGTCTGCTCCTGTGGTACAGCCAAAAATACAGTTCATGGATCACAGCATGCCTTTCTTGGTTGAACATAAACCCAAAGATGATATCTAATGTTATTTTTGATGTAATTTTACTGACATTGCCATGACAAGTATCAGTTTCAGGAGTTAGAGCAGTACGAACTATGTAACACATACAATTTCATTTAAAATTTTAAAACAAGTGCAGAAAGACTGTACTGTCAACATAGCCCAACATGGTCAAAATAAATACATATAGCTGTTATTCATACAAACTGCATATCTATGTAAAAAATATTTGACTTAGTGCCATTACATTATATTCATGGTCCTGCTCATACTACTAATTTTATTTCCTGTCGGAATCCCACAGTAATCATGTGACTCACAGGATTTCGGAAAAAATGTTGGCCTCTACCGTGAAGTAATACTTTGATGCTTCAAGTTTGGTAATAAGATTTAGCTTCTGCTGTTAAAGGTCCAGTAGGTCACTTTGATGAGAAAAAAATCATATTTGTCTAAATTGTCTCTGAATAGCGTCAGTAGTACATGAGACTACATGAGAATAATCTATGTGAAAATCTAGTTCCTCTGGCTCCTCCTTGTGCCTCTAACAGCATCTGCACAAATTCACCACCCCTGCACAAAAAATAACCAATCAGAGTGAGAAGAAATCTCTGACACAAGTCAATCACTGCTCTTGCACACACTGCACAGCCCCCCTCCCACGCAAATGCTCTCACTCAGTCAAGCTCAATATCATCAGTGTGTGGCTCCAGGAGGAGCTTTGCAAACACAATGGCTGAGAAACAACCAGCAGCAATAAAAACTCGGCCCTTCCCTCCTTTGCCTACAACAGTGAATAGTACAAAACACATGTGCGAACACATTCCTGCTCCACATTGAGCTTGAGCTCATTATGTTTGATGCCATGGCTCTCATATCATCGAGGGGCAAAGAGTGGGGAATAACTTTTGAGAGGACAGAGGTGTGTTTGGCTGTCGTGTGCTTGTCGTGTGGCTTTTCTTGACACAAAGCTGAGCTTGTCCATTTTTTTTTTTCAGAGTTAGAGGTCTGTGTGACAGTCTAAAAATATGGTGCCCCCTCACAATACAATCATGTCTTCTGCTGTTTATTGCCCCACCAAAGCAGAGTGAAGAGTCTCTTCTTTCTTCTTTCCTTTTCTCCTTTAATCTCCGTCTTTATCCACATCACCCATTCCTCAATTCCAATCCTCCCATCAACCCCACTCCTCTCTTCCTATGTGTCATCCTGCAGGAGTGTGCCTGGTGCTGGGTTGCATGATCTTTCCTGATGGGTGGGACGCCGAAGTGATCCGGGACATGTGCGGGGAGCAGACAGGGAAATACTCTCTGGGTGATTGCTCTGTACGCTGGGCCTATATGCTGGCCATCATGGGCATCCTAGACGCCCTCATCCTCTCCTTCCTGGCCTTTGTCCTGGGTAACCGGCAGACAGACTTCTATCTTGATGATCTGCAGACAGACAACAAAGGTAAGTTAAACTTTAATAAAACACCATGCTTAAAAAGTAAATGTGCATACCTTCATATTTACAAAATCAATCACTTTATGGAATTAAATGCTTCAGTTTGGAAACATAACATTATTACGAATCTGGCCTGAGGTTGCTGGCATGGGCGTGTCCAAAGGGGCTCTGGCCACCCTTAAAATCGGATTAGCCACCCCAGGTGTCCCCTCACCTTCCTAAATCATGATTATCTATCTGCCAAGTGAAGGAGGGATCTTAGTTCAAGACAACTGTAGGAATAAAGTATAAAAGCATTATATCAAAGTTTAATATTATATATCATACTGGAATGTTACTAATTAAAGAAGATTTGATAAATAATAACAAACATGTCACCCCTGCATAAATCAGTACCCCACTGGGCTCTCAGTCAAAAAGTCTGTGGGGATCATTCATTTTTATTAATAGTGATACCATTATCAAATCTCCATATCGATACTTTTCTACTATTTGGTGGAAAAAGAAAAAACAATATGTTTTTGACAGAACTGGTAAATCGCTCATGATTCATCTTTAAAATCCAATTTATATTACTGGGAAAACAAACAAATTTCTGATTCAAACATCTGTGTTTATTGAAGTTTCTTGCCAATAGCAAAATTTTCTTTTTCTTGACGTTACATTTGACCACATCATGATAAATTTTTAATTTTGCCTTAAACACATCATAATGTAACCATAGGATATCTCATTTAGCTTCTTATCCCGCTGATGTCAACACAGATTTCAACACTGGATTACTATTTTTAATCAACGAGACCTTCTATAAAATTTACAAGCGCTTGCTTTGAGTAGAGAAGAAGGAGGACGACTTTAAATTGCATTTCACTTCCTTCCTATCTGTAGACCCCTTTTCACATTTAGTCATCCTTGCAAACAACCTACCAGAATTCTTCTTTGTTTCGTTTAGTACATGTTGACTGGCCATTCAGTTTTATTAAAAAAACTTTATAAGACAATCAGTGTTTGGTTGTCCACCACTGATTTGATTTGATTTGATTAACGTGACTTGACTCGAGATATTATTTTACATGATAGGACCCACTAGACTGGATAGCAGTATCGATGAGCCTAAATGTTATTATCAGGTTTTTAGAAGATACGAAACCGGGTCCGTAATAGAATCGTGTTTTGATCCCCATACCTAGTCCCCCTCCCCCATCATCACCTCTTCCTTACGCCCAGGACACATCTTACGTTTACCTCTGTAGCGCGTCTGCATCGCCAATCTACTGTGTCTCACTCACTGTTGTTGTTCACGCATGCAGCGTCTGCTCCAGACAGTCCTGCTGTCTTTTTACATCGAGTTTCCTTTGAAAGTTCTCCTTAATATGAAAGTGTTTGATGTTGTTATATATGATGCATTTAATTCATATTTAGTTTAGACAGAAAACCATGTGTCATGAGAGAGAGAGAGAGGGAGAGAGAGAGAGAGACGGGGGGAAGAGAAAGTGCAAGGCGAATAGCCTCATGAAAAACATACGTTACAATTCTTCATATTATAAACTAGCAAAATTCATTTAAGCAGGTCATTTGCTGCTTTTAAAGGCATTATATAGAGTGGAGCTCTGTTCCTGTTCAGACATTGCAAGTGTATCTCCACTCTAGGCTGGTACGATGTGCACTATGTTGTTGGATAAAGTCAGCCAAAGTCCGTGATCAGTCTAAATTAAAAAGGAAAACTAAACTTCTCTACATTGAGTCTCTGGTTCGACTGTTTATCTTAAAATAGAAATACTGTTCTACAAATCAGGAGCCTTCAAATGCTTCACAATTAAATCTTTAAACAAAGGGATTCTCTGCACATATGCGCTTGTGATAAGGTTTTATTTTGAAAATGGAAATGTTGAAACTACACTGAGTGTTGCTGATATGATGTCAGTATGACAGAAAACAGGTTATATCTCCATCTAGTTTAGCAGAGAAACATGCACGTCTCACAGAAAAAATCGGCCAGCCTCCTGAGTGTTGCGCCGCTGCCGATATCTGTCTCCCACGTGCTGTGTGACTGCTCTAATCTAAAATATGCAGACACGCTGTCAATGCAGACACAGGATGTGTGTCCCGGGCATTACTATTTTCCAAAACTTTGAGGTCAGTTACTATTCTGTTCATTAAAAACACAAAATAAACACAGCTAGGACACTGGTCAAATGTTACTTACGGCTTGCGCCTCTGACTCTTCGACACGACAAAGTAGCTCATGTTGAGGAAGTAAATACATCCACATGGAATAAATCCACAAGAAACAGGAATGCTATCGATTGTTGTCTGGTGGTTTTCTCTTAGGAAAGCTAAACAAAGTTAACTTTCCTTCATTTACATGAAAAAAAACACTATTAGCCTTTTTCACGAGTCGCCATTGCAATGCCAAAGCGAGGCTCAGTTGGGCGTGCACAGTGGAGATGTTTCATAGCAGAGCAACAACACCAGAGGCATCACTTCGTCCACTTGTGACGGATTTTAGAATTAACTGGAAAACGGTGGAATGTCTGACCCTAACAGGACGCCCTCCACTTACACACAGGAACTCGACAGTAAGATGACATCCATGCAGGTGAAGTGATGCCTCTGGCATTTTGGCCCTGCTATGAAACGTCTTTGCTGTGCACGCCCATCCGAGCCTCGTTTTGCAATTACAATGGCGACCCGTGTGATAAAGGCGACTTGGTGCCATCCTGAACACAGTAGTGACAGTAATCCATGAAGCAGAGTGCAGCAGTGTCTGAGCAGAGTAGGGGAGGGGGCAGGCACAGCACTGTGTGCGGGAGCTGATATGCCGATATAAGGCAGTCTAGCATGCATTAACATCACTGGAAAAGCACTGTAAAACAAAAAAGAAAACAACAAAAAAAAACTGTAAAACACAGTGTGCAGGGTCAACTGAAACAGCCTGCAGGGCTCACTTTCAAATGCATGTACCTCATTATGTGACGCTTTGGCATCCAACATTGCAACAACATTTATAGGTGAGGAAAGAAAAGCGCAATAGCTTTCTTTTAATAAGTGACCAAGGTAGGAACGATTGTTTTATATATGGAGGAAGCTCTCCATTTCACCCACAGGGAATACCAAGGGTAGGAAACTCAATTTTTTAGAATAACACAGTAAACTGCATGTTGGTGAAATTTAATAGATGAAAGTTACATCTTTAAAACTTAATTATTGTAAACCTGGACACATATAAAAAAGAGCATAGAAGGTCATGGGTGGGTTATCCTCCTCCAGCTGCAGTTTTCTAGGCCTTGACTGCGAGGCCATTAACATGAACAAAATTTACCCAGTTGAAAAATGACTACCCTCCAACCTGACCTCAGTATCTCCAGCCAAATGGCTGTCGGTGCTGTATTCAAGCTCTGGAGAGAGTCCTCTGGAGGGTTTCTGACAGTTTGCATGTTGTTGCATCAGGACACTTGAAGTGCATTGTTTCAGCTGTATGAAAAGTGAGGAAGAGGAGGAAAGGGAAGAGAGAAGAAGGGGCAAGAATATAAGACACAAAGCAAAACAATAAAAGTCTCCTTACATAAGAAGCATGTGTTTGATTTAACTCCACAGAGCAAATGTACAACAGCACAAATAGAAACAGAGCAAGGGTGAAAGAAAAAAAGATGGAGATCTGTGACACCAGACATAGTAGACTGAGAAAAAGATATACAGCAGATAGAGAGCAAGACAGAGTGAAGGAGAGAAGAGGAGTGAGAGGAAGAGACAGATAAAGAGAGAGAGAGAAAAGTGAGATAAGATGTCTCGGTTCTCCGACGGTCTATCTCCATGATGGTTTCCATGGTAACTGGAGATATTCCAGAGCGTGGGCGTGTCTTTCTGTTCTTATCTGATTAACCTCACTGACAGTCTCAGTGATTTTACAAATTTAATGCATCTAATGCTTCACCGGCTGTGTGAAGTTTCTTTTCTCACTCAGAATTTCTTTCATAGAAATAAATGTCCCTTTAGCTTTATCTTTGTGTCAACTGATGCAACAAAACTGTGTGACAACATGGACAGTTCATGAAAGCATTTGTTGTCCATATGACTGACAGAGGTGGAAATGTAGCCTGCATCAGTGGGGCAAAAACAAAAAATACCAGTGGGTTCAAATATACATATACGGTAAAAAGAATTGTAATTTCAAGTAAAAATAAACTACCTACAAGAAACAAATGAAATCAAAAATAAAACTGAGCTGGATGTATGTTCACTATTTATTTTTCTGTTTTGAGTGTTTGTTGTTTTTTATCAAGTGATGACCTATGGGCTTAACTCAAATTTTCATCCTGTAAGCAGATTCATGTTGTGCACAAATATGCACTTTTCTGGTCTTGCCTCACTGTTTATGCTAACACTTTCGTTCTTTTTTTGTCCTTGCAGATTTTGCTGTGTCAAGGGTAAGATGACTTTTGCTTTTTCCATTTCATATGCATCATGTTGGAGGAATACATGAACATGTGCCCACGCAAAGCCTCATTAGCTTTTGAACATTGTCACGTTAGCTGACACTCATTGTGGAGCCATTTGTACTGCAAATATTCATCCACAGATTGTAAGGTCATTTGCTGAGGGACAGTAATACCTGTAATTTATTCTATCCCTTCATGTGCAACCCCCTAAACCCACGCACTATGTCACACGTTATATAATGTGATTGAAATAAGACAGGCCTACACTAAAATAAGTTGCTGCTCTTATGCTGCTGTGCAGATAAATGATACATTTAACCCAAATATTGACTTACAGTAATGTTTGTTGTACACTAATTGGTTTAAGACATTTCTATCATTCTGCTTAAAATAAATTAGGCTTTTATTTTAGATTTTTAGAAACAGAAACACACACAGATGACCACTTACTCTGTTTTCTTATTCACCTCTATGTTTTTGAATTGCTGCATTTCATAGTTGTCTTAGCAAATGAGGCATTCTTCTGAGGGATAGCAAGCTTCCTCTTTCAGCACACACACACACACACACACACACACCTGTCATAGCTGCATACCTTGTTGTTTGTGTGGTGAAATGTTGTTACAGTGTAGATTCAATGCGCAATTAAAAATGAAAACAAATCACAGTTCAAGGTGCTGTTGTGACACTGGTATATCTGGACCTATAGTTCGTGAATGGGTCAAGCTACAAATCCATTAAACACCATTGGCAGGCCTCCACTTCCTCCCTGATTTTATGTAGCAGTTCAACAGGAAGAAATCCGCATGCGCATCTGTCTTACAGTCGTTTATTTTGTGAAGCTCTTGCCAGTGATTGAAAGCCAGTGCAACATTTAGGGCCTGATTTACAATACCCCATTTAGACGGCGCAAGTTTCCACATCAAAGGCAACCCTTTTGTTGTGGTTTGGCGTTTGTTTTACATGACAAGGACATGCTGGAGCCCTTGACACTGCAAACATCTGAAACTGGGTTCCAGAATGCAATCTTTTGAAACCGCGACCTTTTTTTCCCAGCTGTATAAACTGACGAACCGCAAAGCCTGTGAAGTGGTGACTACGCTAATGCTAATGCTAGCGCAAGTCAGTGCACTCTGCTCTAGTCACTACCAAACTCAGATTAAACACTCCTCAGTGCACCCAAAGCAAGTTGAATGTGCAAGCAGGTCTATTGAGACAAGTCCGAGTGTTGGTATCATAATTTTAGAAGTCATATTATGGTGGAAATTCTTTAATTTGTGGCTGCTTGGGGCTTGGCAGCAACAAGTAAAGTAAACAAGTAAACAACTTTGGCAGTTCCTATAGTATGTCATTACAAAGTTATACCACTGACTACCGGCCTGGCGTGCATACTACAGCGTTTGTGTTTTGTTCGCGTGAAAGCGGATTTTTCTAAAGAAAGAATTTTCGGTTTTGTTTTTGTAAATTGTTTTTGTTTTGTAAATTTTGTAAATACATTAACTGAGCACAAGCATTGGGATTTATCAATCGATTTCAGTGACTGCAGTTTGTGTCTGTATTTAATACATTTTAAAGGGAGGTGTTAATCTGCAAAGTGTTGTTTATCTGCTGTTGTTGGAGAGACCAGGAGTCATTGGCGAAATGAAAGAATGCGAAAAGACTGCGTTTTTAATACTCACGTCAACATCTCTAGTATGACAGAAGAAAAATGAATACATATGGCCAAACCTGCGATGTAATTTTGGAGCTTTTGGATGAGCTCAGAGCTGATTTGGAGCCTCGTATGAGACTCTAAGCTGCACTCTGAAGTCTCAAAAGTAACTTATGCTAAAAAATCATTCCTCTGAAAATGAATAAAAAAAACAGGATTCAGGATAACAAAATATGATAAAATACAATTTATTATATCATATGTAATTTTCATTTATTCTTTCATTTTGAGAATGTTTTTGTGCACAAACTCTTGTAAACAAACGAAACACAACATTCACAGCCACTGTAGCCTAAAGAAAATTAAATCTATATTTGCCTCCTATGACTTTTTAATTTTTCACCATTGGTGCGTGTCTCCTCTAGTCCCTCTCCTCCCTCTCCATTTTATTTTGTGTTTGTGTTTTTGTGTTCCTGCTCATTCTCTGACCTCTCTGTGGCAGAAACCATTGAAACACGCAAAACCCTCATTTAAATACCACCCCCGCTGACATGTTTGCACCTGTTGTCAGTCACAGTTATTTTTCGTAGATCAGTCGCAAAACGTCCACCAACAAAATGTGCAATTTAAATGAGATCTTAGTAAATCAGACCCTTAATCTTCTTGCTTGGTTACTCTCCTTGCCTTTGTCATGAAGACCACTGAGGCCACTGAGCCCATCTTCATTACCATACATAGTTGGCTTCAGTTCTGTTGTCCTTTTCAACCCAGTATTCTTCATTGCTCGTGACATTTATAATCTCTTCATGTTGGTCCAAGCTCGTGATAAAACAAACTCTTCCTGGTGATCCGTGCAGTCGGCTAACCCCATGACCAACAGAGCTAACTAACGAATGCAGTAGCAACAGTTACATGTTACTTCAGAAAACTAACGGTTGTGGCAGAGCAGCTGGAGAACATCAGAAGCAAAGCCAGAGAACATTTTATAAATTCAAAAAAGGCTCAGTTTCAAATGTGTGAGACGGACTGCCATAAGGCAATATGCAGGTTGTCCTACTTAGGGCCAGTGTCCACATAGCATTTTTTTCTGAGCACCAGCATCTGCAGCAGCAGGTGGCTACAAGAAGAAAAAGTGCAGCGCCCAGTGTCTTTTTTTCTGAGCACTTCGCCTTTTTTGACGGAACGACCGCTCTAAGCACTTCATGCACTTCAAAGTTTAAAATTTCTCAACTTTTCACAAAAGCGCTGGTGACATCATCAGTGCTCTTTTCAACAAGCAGTTGATCTTTGTGTTGTTTTGTTGTAAGTAGTAGATTGGTCAGGACTCGAAGATGGAGAAGCTCGTGTTGTCTCTGTGTACATCATAACACAGAGAGGAAAGTCTGTTTGTGTGTTTGTGTTCGTGCAGGTCATGCACCCACATCCTTCATGATTAGCATCTGTCCGCAGCTTTGATAGCAGGTCCATATCATTATTAAGCTCATCATCCAAACAAGGTATGAGGGAAAGGATCCTCCGTTTGATGCTCACTCAAAAAAAAAAAAAAAAAAGGAAAAAAAAAGGATTCTAAACAGAAAACGGACAGTAAAAGCAACGGAGCAGTGTCGATCGTACAGCGGCCCTTATCAAGATATTGTTGTCATTGCGACAAGATGCACGTGCAGCATTTTTTCTCTCAACGAACAGTGCTTTTTCTCTCAGCGCACAAGCGCTTCATCCCAGCACTGCCGAGCTCTCCGCCAGCGCTTTTCTTCCTGAAAAAAAATGCCATGTGGACACTGATTCTTACTCCTCAACTCATTTAGCGCAGTAACTGGCAATCAAGGCTCAGAGAGACTGACACAGCACCACCATCATCCTATTAGGCCTACAAGTTCGTATACCATCAAAATGATTTTTAAGCTGCTAATTTTAGATTAAATTATTGCATAATGTTGCTGTAAATGCCAACATTTTTTGAACTCCCTGTCTCATTTTGTAACAAGCTTTGTGTCAAAAAAGTTTGTCTCCAAGCTGAAATGACCCTGATGACATCACTATGACAACACTCGGGTTGCTTTTGAAAAAGCTCCCACAGAGCCACATACATACTGACACCGCTTGTTTCACAGAGTAGTTCAGTTAATGTGTAAATGAGTTGATTCTATTTGAATGTTTGCTTGTCTCCAAAGCTTTACAGTGAGAATCTGTTGTGTTTTCTTCAGATCGAGGTACGAGACAGAAGAGAGCCGAGGTACGGAGTGCAGCGTCTTCACTGAGGGCAGCTAACGCACCGGACAACTTCTCTTCTCATCCATCTGTTTCTCTCCCTCTCCCCTCCCCCCTCTCCTCTCTTCTTCTCTTCTCTCCAATGGTCAGGATTTCACCCAATCTCAATGCAGACACCAAGTGTACAGGATTCTGTAAGATAAAAAAAAAAATAACAAAACACACTGGGATAAACTATATTTTGAAAAAAAAATTATACAAGGTTGTACAGTGCATTTAACACTCAACTTTCTCAACGGATACCTTTATGATGAAAAAAAAAATTACTGTATTAAAAGTCTTGATTTGTGTGAGGAATTCAATCCTTAAGATGAAGAACCATAATGCCCATCTTTGATTTTACAATTATTTATTTAAAATTTTGCTATTTAATGACTTTGAGTTTGTGTGTTGCGTGCATTCATAGCTTCAGAAAGATTATTGATACTCCTTATACAATGGAAAAGGCAAGACTCCATACAACAGCAAGTACATTATTAAACATTCACAGCACTTCAACAGGGACTTGTATGGCTCTTCATCTAAGGACTTTCAAACGTGAGGAATTTAAAGGAGTACCCCATCGCAGCTTTACAGAACCTAACATCTCTGGGAGATTCTCTACTTGTACATACTTAACAATGTAAATAACATTACTGCTGACAAAAACAGCCGACAACAAAACCTCATCTGACTCCAATGCATTCGAGTATAGTATTTCTACCCTTGGTTTCAGTGTTCATTGTGCTGGGAGAGCATCGGACTATGTGCAAATCCATTGTGTTTATATGACTCCTCACTACTGATTTGGTGGGATTAGACAGATGGGAATAAAATGGATATTCCATATAAAGCAGAGGACCGTGAATCAAAGGGATTGTGTATGGTCACAATTTTTTGACAGAAAAAAAAAGCATCCCCCGTATCAAAATGGCCTCAAAACAAGCCCCTTATTCTTGTATTTCACCCTATAGTATATAGTGAAAATTTAAATTGCTGAACCGAATTGCAGCTGTCCAAGTCAGACTTAGATGTGATTTTTTTTAATTTTTTTTTTCTTGTCCGAGTTGTCATACCCATCCTACAGTGTGCAGTTTACTCCAGTTTATGGTTCCAGCATACAGTGATCCGTTTACTCTATAGATGTCTTAAGACTGTGTGAATATGAGTCTCAGAGGGAAGCCCCAAGTGCTGCATTGTCTTAAGGTGATGTCACTTATATGCCTCTTTGAATAAGCACGCTGCTTGTAGTAGGAATAGGAATGATAAGAGGGACAAAATCACAGCAAATAATCCCTGAAAATGAAGACAGATGTCCTTAGAGAGTACAAAATCATGAAAATGTTGCCTTTGAAACATGAGTATTAGTCAGCAGAATAAACTGTGACTTGCTTTGCTACCGTTTAATCCTTGCTACCATGTTAGACATAATTTTATATGCTATTATGGGCAGGACAGGATGAAAAAAATCCTCCTGAGGCCACACCCCCCATGGAAAAGTAGCACAAACGTAGCCCAACTGAAATATATAGTGGCCTCATGCAAGAACATTTTAAAACATAGTTTTTACTGTGAGGTTTGTCATTTGAGTGTTCCATGTCTGACTTAGCAAAATTTTCATCCATTTATCTCAATAAGTTGTTTATGAGGAGGTGCGTATTGTGAGATTTGATTAGATAATTTGTGCCTAACAGTGCTGCAAAGTTAAGGCTGCCAATTTAGTTCCATTACGCCCCGAACTGTCACAGAACTAAAGAGAGAATGGAGTCACATGAATTTAGATGCTAAAGTAGAAGCCTTGCAGGAGCAAAGGACCCATGATGAATGGAAGGTAGACAAGGCAGTGTGACAAGACATTGATGGGAGGATACTATACAGAAGATGGTGTTACACTGTTGTCTGAAACACAGCATGTTGCACAACTGAACTGAACTGAAATACAGAAAGTCAACGGACTCAGCAGAGAAAACAGGTTAGAGTTATGAATATGAAGATACGTGCTAAAACCTACAGATCACAGGGCAGCAGCTTCAACTTGTGCTTCACTTCATTCATAAAACTAGCAAGGAATCTCGTAACAATTTAGGACAAGTTTAAGACAAGGGGAGGACACGTGTCTCGTATATCAACATTAAAAGTAAAGTAGGAGGTTTTTGGTCAGGTTTGAGTTTGGTTTGCAAACTGCTGAGAGCTGCTATTTCCAGACTTCAGCCATAGACTTTAGCTTAGCTGACCAGGCTTGCTATTGCTCTGAATAGCTATAAGTAACTCAAATTAACCAGCTAATTTCAACTAATAACATGGTAACATGGCTTCAATGTTTATCAAAGGTACCAAAGCAGACACAACATTAGCTGTGCTTTTTGAACTGTGAGGAGATTCAAGCGGAGAATGAGGACACCCGAATAGTTTTGCCCAGAGCATAATATTACACTCCTCAGCGTTTGAGTTTGGAAAGGTTAAGAATGTAAATCTCCTTGGAACCTTGCTGAATAACGAGCATCACTTTTAAAAATGCCCCAGACACAGTGTTTAACCACAGTGAGCCTGAAATCCACAGAACCAGCCTGAAAATGACGAAGATCTGAAAATATTGTATGAGTTTCAATGAAGCACAGCCGTGTAGCTGTCAGACCCCGGTCAGAGCTGGCAGATGCTACGCTCTGATTGGCCTGTTTGTGTTCGGGGGCGGAGCTTAGCGAAGGGACAGTTGAAGTCCATTCCAATAAAGGCGTCATCATTTGTAAATCAGTCCCTCTGTGGAAGAATGTAGCGTCATGGCCAGTGCAACTGGTCTAGATCAGAAAAATTCTAAAAAGAATGATTCTTGCATGAGGCCCATTTAATTAAAAAAAAAATAAAAATTGGAACCGGCCACCATGTGTTATTGTAATTTGCTAAATTTCACCCCGACAGAAAGTTCTCAAATTCTCAGCAGAAATGCCCATGACATCACCGGTACATCGGTACCCTCAGTGGTAGCTACTACCCTGATTTTGGGCTCTAATGTCAAAAAAATATATAAATAATGTAGCATTGTTATTGCAGCATGCCACAATTACTGCCCAGATCACTGCTGCTGCTCCAACAACAATGTACCTTGATGTAGCACTCGAGACAATGCCACTTGTGTCACTGGTTGTTATCAAAACACCTGTGACATTAATTATAGCTGACCGTTTATAAAAATGATCACTGCTACACCAGCAACATAAATGTTTAAATTTCTAGAGTCTATTTCAAAACAGACAACAAAGAGGTGATTGGCCCAACACAAAACTAGAATGCTTTAGCAACCCACTTTTTTTAATCCTATGAATGCGTGCTTCTTTTATACACAAATTAGTAATTGCTTCATGAAGACAAAATAACCTGGAAGGGTATTAATGAATCGGATTAACGGCACTGCCAGTATGAGATCTGTGACACACCATTGTACCCACGAGCACAGTCACGGCCCTTTGTACGTATAGCTACATGACATGTCCGCATCAATGAAACTGGCTGTCATGATTTCAGTGACATTGTTTTAAGTATGATTTTGACATGTTGTAGGCTGCGGCTGCGCCATGGGGCTCTTCTCCCTCTCAGAGCAGCACTCCCAGGCTGTAAGGGAACTTCCTAAAGCGCCAAACCAGGGTTGAGTTATCAAGGAGTTGAAATAAGTTGTGCTTTTTAAAAAAAAACACATGGTAAAGAAGACACATGGTAAATTGTCTAAAATGAGAAATCGGAAAACTGAATACTGAGAAGTGACTGAACTCATTTTACAAAGCAACTCCACCACATGTGGTATATTTACCTGCAATCCACATTATACTTTGTTAGGGATGCAATATTGACACCTGCGTGCAGTCATCTTAAAATATTAGATGACACTGTTACTTTTACAAAACAATATATTTTTTTCCAACATTGAAAATTTAAAAAAAATCATAAATTTGATTTGAAATGTTACAGATTGGTAATGAGTGAATTCTATGAAGATATATATATAGAAATAGATAGATACTGACTCAGTAGTGTACTGTACATTTACCTTGTATTGGTTATTAATGCATCCCTACAATACATAAAATGAGCAGATAGCTAGACGTGCAGTGTGTTTTTAGCTAGCTAACTCTCAGGAAGCTGTGTACACAGTACTGTATTAAAGGCTCATTATGGAAATGATCAGCAAACACAGATAAATCTGACATGCCATCAAGATTTTTAGTTGATGCTCATGTGATGTGTAAAACACACAGTACTCAACAGCATCAAATTTTTGTAAAGTCTCAGTTTAATGCATTTGGCTAGAATAGTACAACTCTGGTTTTCCAAGCTGGGCCTTTAAGACAATATGACAACAGCCCTTACGCTGAATCTAATGATGCTGTCCATGCAGGCCCTGCACAGACCTTGGCCTACATTTATCAACCATCTTAGAGTAGAAACGCTGGGCCCTCATTACCGAAAATTGTTTTTTATTGCCCTTACAGTTGCTGTGCAAGCATATGGAAAACACAATGGAAACAGTTGAAATGGTATCTACAGACCTCATCCATTGGGTACTGCAAGAAATACATTTTTGCTTTTGATATGTACATCGTTTGAGAAAATGAGTGCACTTGCTGAGACTTCAGCATGATTTTTTTCAAGTATCTAATGCTATAAAAGGCAGTAATGTCTCTCATAAAGTATATATTGTGATTTAGACATCTCCTATAGCGTGTATCTCTCATTTGGGAATACCTTCATGGGCCCAGGACATATTTTACGACAAATCTACAAAAAGAAAACAACAGAGAAAAAAGCCCTGAGACCCAAGTGCTCGAGCATCATTACCTGTGTGATCATTGGTCTGGTCTCTTCTCCGGGTACTTTGTTCCTGAGGACTTGACGATGAACTGAAAAATACCTTAACAAGGAACTGACAATACCTTAACCCTGATGAGCACATATTTGTACCACTCCAGGTGCCTCTAAGAACTCTTGATTTAATTCAGATGTGGTGCAGAACCAGCAAAACAAGTAGTGACACTGTAGTTTTTTTCTACTAAAGACTACATACTCTGACTGAGCTCTGAAGCTAGCAGATTTGAGGTCAATTCAGTTTTCAAGTTAAACAATTGAAACCAGAATAATTAAGTTGAGAATTTTTAACCCCAGTTATTATATAATTAGGGGAAACATCTGGAAACATTTTAATATGTAGAACTACAGAACAGCACTTGTTTTCCCTTTACTTTCAGTTTGTGATTGGACTCTAAAGCTGAATTCACCTCAATCTTGAATTGCAGAATCATGAAAAATGTAAAAAAAAAAAAAAAAAAGTATGAAGAGTTAATAATAAAGGATGCAGAAACGATGCGAAGTCATTTCCAACTCCAGCAGCAAACAAAATGTTTGCTGACTATGTAAATGTCATGGATGTGTCAATGATTTCATCATAGTTTTTATCATGCAATATCATGTATAAAGATATAATGTTGGGGGTGGGACGGGTCGGGGCAAAGACGAATAATGTCCGGTGACTTATGTTATGTTAATAGTTGACTTTCTGTTAACTACTGAAATGCAGATGTTGCCAAAATTCCATCAACTATCATGTGTTAACATGAAAAAAAAGAATGAAAAAAATCAGTTTTTGTTTTGTATAACAAAAGAATGATATACTGATATTTGTCAAGTACTTCTGATGCGATCTTTGTTTTACGTGTTAAATACAGACTCTTTCCTTTCTGTTATGGTTTACTTTCTGTGTATTTTGGTGTGATGTATGATGATTGTTGTTCTGTCACATCAGACCTGACATCTCAGAATTTACTCACTAATGGATGACTGCTTGTTGAAATCTCAACACCCCAAAATTTGTAAAAGTCTATTTATAAAGTTGCTTGATTGTGGACAAGTGGACAGAGTCTGAAAAAAATGCTTTTTGCTTTACATGAATTAAGATGACATACTGATTTTGATTTAAAAATTATGTCTAATTAATTCCTATTTGTGAATAGTATTCCAGCTCACCATGATGATGATTTCTGTTATTGAAACACATTTTGAGAAGGTCAAATAAAGATATTTTACATTCAGAAATATTAATGACTGAATCAATTGATCAATTTATCATGTGGAAAGCTGAACAATATACAATACTCTGGTATACACGGTTTTATAAAAAGCATATTGTTTTCTAGAGAGGTCCTGATGCCTGTGTACATTGTTATGCCCAAAGTTGTGGTTGACAGTATGGAGGACCACAGCGGTCACAGAAATTGCAATAAAGCATTTGCTGAATTAAAATCTAATTGTACAATCAAAAACAGGACTTAATAAATAAGTTTACAAATCTCTTAATTAATTCATAAATAGAAGAGAAATTATTTAAAAAATTACAAATGAAACTTTAAAACAATACATAAGTACATCATTTGTAAAATACATTAATGAATTCCGAAATAAAAAATTGAATTTAAAAATCAATTGAAAATACAGGTTTAAAAACAAAAATAAATAGTTGAATTCACTAACTGGATTTAGTATACAGCTTTTAATTGGGCATTTAAAAGGGCAGTTCCTCCTCTTATTTTCTTTTCCATTTCCTAGCTGCTTTTCCTTATCCTATTAGCTAATCGATTTGCAAAGTCATTAATCCTCTCCATTTAGCCTTTCAATGACACTTTGGGCCTTAAGACGGTAAAACGAGGTAAAACAATGCAAATTAGCCATGGCATGTAACAAGTGCTCTGAGTGGTCATAGCAAGGTGATGACTAATGTAACAAGCTCTCTAATTGGTTACCACCTGGTGGTACCAACTGGTGGTAACCAATCATGAAGCTTGTTACATACAATGGCTAATTTGCATTGTTTTACATCATTCTACCAGCTCTGGGGCCAAAAGTGTCATGGAAAATCTAAATGGAGAGGGCAATGGAGATGCAAAATGACTTCGTAAATCAATCAGCTAATAGGGTAAGAAAAACCAGCTAAGAAATGAAAATGAAAATGTAAAAAAGGAATTGCTGTTTTAAATGTTCAATTAAAAGCTGTATTTTTAGTCCAGATTATAACTTTTTTTTTTTTTTTTTTTAATTATCTTTTTTTTTTAAGATATTTTTTGGGGCTTTTGTGCCTTTATTACACAGGACAGCTGAAGAGTGGACAGGAAACAGGGGAGAGAGAGGGGGAATGACATGCAGCAAATGGCCACAGGTGAAATGGAACCCGGGTCCACTGCGCGAGGACATAGCCTCTGTATATGGGACGCCTGCTCTACCGACTGAGCCACCGGGCGCCCCTAGTCCAGATTATAACTTAAATTACTTTCTGTTTGTTAAATGCATTTTCAAATTGTCTTTTTTTTTTTTTTAAACCGGTTAATTAATTTGGAATTCATTGATGCATCTTTAAATGATGTACTTATTTACTATTTTAAATTTTCATTTGTAAATTATTTTTCTAATCCCTCTACTTATTTATGGATCAATTATTTAACCTGCAAACTAATGTATTATCTCCTGTTTTTTATTGCACAATTAGCTTTCAATTCAAGAAATGCTTTATCACAATTTCTGTGACCCTTATGGTCCTCCATAGGCGGGACTATTTATGTAATTAACAGCCAAGCCAGAGCATCCAGTTCTGCTGCCAGTGTTGAGAGTGAGTCACACAACCAAAAATATCTCACAGGGCCACTGCACACAGATGCGTACTAAGAGGGAGGCAAAGGTTGAGACCGCCTGTGACTTAAGAATCCACTGCTTTTCACAGGAAGTACCTGTAATTCATCAGTGGGTTCATGCTCTGTGTGGTCTGCTTTGGCAAAGGCCGCACTGGTCACCCAGTAGTGTTATTTCTATTGAATTTTGTGTTGTATCCAATTGAAACTGTGGAGCAGGATGGTAGATACCATTTAGATACCACAAGGCTGGCTCTGCTACAATACAAAGATCTACTTTAAGAAATCTCATCGGTCCCATTTCCATTTGAATTTGGAACTGAAATGTAAGTTAATTTTTCACTTCTGATTCAAACCAGTTACAGTTACACATATAACAGTAAACTACAAATGATGAAGTATTTTGTTTCAATAAACACAACATTACAAAGGAAGGCAAGAAAACAGGCTGTTAGGCCTATCATGGTACACTGTATGTATCATTTAAACTTTAATTTTTGACGTTTCCAAATTAAAATTGCTTCCAACCACAATAATCCAGAGAATAAGCATTTGTATCCTACAAAATATAAAATAATAAATAAAATGCCTTTCACTTTCAGATTTTTTTAAAAAAAAGGACCCAAAAGCGTAAACAATTTTTTTTTTTTTTTTTTTTTTTTTTTTTAAAGTGTTTATTCATCATTCAGGACAGAGTGTATCGGTCATAAAACAAAATGTAAATAAAGCTCTTTTAAAAAAAGTGCTTTTGGAGAGTTTTCAAAACTTTCTAAACTGGCATGGGCCTAATTTGAATGCAATAGGTAAAAGTTTAGCTCAAGCTGAATTTGCAACTGGGTGACTGCTGTTGTGTCATAACAACAAAGTAATTTAAAACCAAATATAAAACATGACTACAGCAGCAGCTAAAGCAACAACCCATTCATTACTTGAAACAGAATAATTTCCTGTTAGTGCATATGTTAAAGGTGCTGTAAGTGGTACTTAAATTTTTTTGCCCATAAAATTTTTTATGTTTCAAATAACTCTACACTTATACAGACATCACTCATATCGAGTGTTTTTTGTCAATACCGTGGGTCCTCCACTCTGCCATACACACAAAAAAAAAAAAAAAAAAAAATTTCTGGTATCCCACTCTCATCCAATCAGGAGAGCAGATTCCAGAAATGTATTTTCAGTTTACTGCAGAATGGAGAGACTTTGAGACCCACATTACTGACCAAAATCTGTTATCAGTGTTGGCTGTCAGAATGTGGAGCTATTTGACACTAATTTTAACAAAGTGTATCACTTACAGTACCTTTAAGTGACATCAAACAAAGGGAGAGGAAATATGTGAAACCTCTCCAAGTCTTTTTGCACATGTCTTGCAGGGGCATCGCAGCTTTTCTCCTCTTAATTCTGAGAAGCTTCATGTTGATAGCTGACATAGCCAGGGCCATCTTGTTTCATATCGCTGCCTGATTGTGGACAATGAAATGATTAACCAATGATCCAACTTCTTGCAGTCTTTGATCCAACATTATTGGCTGCCGAAACATAACAAAACGAAAAAAAATTATTTGCTTGAACAAAATTTCCTCTGGTTTTATTTAGTAATGAGTAACAAAGATGCTTACAGGAAATGTATCGGAGTAAAAGTATCTGTTTTCTTTGCAAAAGATAGTAAAGTCAAAGTGAAAGTAGACAGAAATAGAAATAGTAAAGTACTGAAATCCAAAAAACTACTTACGTACAGGAACAAAGTATTTCTACTTCGTTACTATACAACACTGCAGAGGAGGAGACACAATCATATACACAAGGGATAGAAACCAAACCATGGACAAGTGAAAATCATCAAAAAGTAAGACCCAAAGCTTGAAAATAAAACCCACCAAAATAAAACAGGAAATAACTAAATTTAAAACACAAGAAATTTTGCAGTTCTCTTTTGCCCTGTGACGTCCTAAATGCATGGGTTATTATCGGAGAGACTGATGGAAAGACAACTGTGCAATTAGTTTAGTTGTCTGTCTTTGACATTATAATCTTTCGTTTGGAGGCAGCTTAACCGTTTCTTGTTGCTGTGACGTCAGGGGAAACACAGAAACACCGGGTGATACGTCACAGAGTGAGGAAGGAAGTTGACACAATGAGGCTAATAGAAAGTCTTCGGACTTATGGACCCAAGCCTTGTCACAACAGAAGCCCATTAGTTGTTTGTGTGTGTGTGTGTGTGTGTGGTCCTTTGTCTGGACCTACCGCACTGTTACACACTCCAGAGGCAAACCTCTTTCTCTTGTTTACAGCCAACCTACCACAGTCATCCTCATTCATGAAGAATCTGTTGAGTTAGACCTACCCCACTGTGTGACAGTCAGCTACTCATGAAGATACTGAACTTACTGCACTCCAAATACACTCCAAGATTTTTTTGTCCTTCATGACCTGGGTCAAAGATTCTGGTGCTTCAGAGCAACCATTTTAATACTGCAAGTGTTATCTCCCATAACAAGTTGCCTTAAGATCTGCAGACAAATCAATTATTTATTTTCCTCAGTAATTCATTTCCAAAGTTGACCAGAGACAACAAGAAATAGTGCCAGACTGCCAGTCCTGTTCTGTCCATAACAAATACAGCCACAATGCATTGTCCACACTGCAAGAAAGAGTCTTGATGCCTCTTGTTACATTTCTGAAAATTACAAAAACATTAGCAGTCATT